>CABFOW010000964.1:45740-84735 GCA_902141385.1 Timema californicum
TGTCAGAGGTGAAGGAAGGGTTTGGTAATCAGATAAATCTGTGCCGTGACCGAGGATTGAACCCCGGACCCTCAGCACAGAAGTCTGACACCTTACCCTTAGACCGCCAGGTCACCAGTATTTGTATGTATGGTACAATTTCAAAATGTGATGGCAGTCTATATGATTAAAAATAAATCAGCTTCAGTGTCAGTAGAATGTGATCAACAAACGTATCAAGTCAGTTACCATAAATGTGTAGGTCCTGCTAGGCCCTCTCAGCGAGGGTCCATCCTCACAGCCCGAATACGGCACTCATATTAAATGGACCAACACTCACCCACGAATCACTAGTTACGGCGCTGTGCGCTGAGTCCAAGCTGTCTTAATCACGCGTAATCACGCCGTCAGCACAGCTCAAAACAAGCGTATTGCGTATTCACAGGTGTCCAAAGTGGAGCAGGAACGTTTCTATTGGGGGGGGGAGGGGGGGAATATAATCATGTGCTTT
This sequence comes from Timema californicum, assembly GCA_902141385.1. NCBI lineage: Eukaryota > Metazoa > Arthropoda > Insecta > Phasmatodea > Timematidae > Timema > Timema californicum. The sequence goes on from CABFOW010000964.1 coordinate 46,231, forward strand.
CATAGGGGGATAACATTTTTGAGATAAAAAAAATACCAGGAAAATGCAATACGCACAACACGAGTATTGGTTCTGATATAATAATCGCGTTACACGAAAACGGTTAAAGTGAATTGATTTTACTGTCCGACAAGACAAGAACGATCGGGAACAAGAGATTCAGAGCTTCAGTATTTAACACTCGACAGGAGTTTGCTTCCCCTTTGCTGTTATTAGACCAATTAAATAGGAACCAGGTCCTCTGGAAAGGGGGGGATAGTAACACCATTCTTGCGTAAGACTAAAGCTGGGCTAATATTCATGTATATTTAATAATAAATAGTTTATGGCGTACAAAGAAAGCAAATTCCAATAGAAAAATACAATGGTTTATAATGAAACGTAGCACATATCATCTTAATTAAATCGATTGTATCGTATCTGTAAAAAATAGCCTAACCTAATTTCACTTTTAGATAATGTCACCTGAAATATTTCAATAAAGGGTTCATTTAAAAAAAAGCTCATCAAACAGTTTAACAAATAAATAGTTATTATTATTATTATTATTATTATTATTATTATTATTANCCGTAAATGTCCCATATTTTAGAAATTGCATGGTGTGAAACATAGGTATTTTACAATATTAATTATTATTTTTAGCACCTCGTCTTACTACCCGTTCGGGTTATACGCACTTACGCTAATGTGTAATGGTAGGGTGATTGTGAGATGAAATGGAGGACCTACAGTTTAACGTGGAATCCGAACCACGGTGGAGGCCTGGCATTCCCCACATTCACAAGATGTCTTGTCAGAGGTGAAGGAAGGGTTTGGTAATCAGATAAATCTGTGCCGGGACCGAGGATTGAACCCCGGCCGCCAGCATAGAAGTCTGACACCTTACCCCTAGACCACCAGGTCACCTTAAATAAATAGTTAATGTGTCTTTTTAAACTTGATTCTAAATAGATTTAAGTTTTGTTTGTACTATTTAAAATCGATTATTATTTAACTCCGATTTTATTAATACTATTCATATTGTTGTAGACCAGTATTCAATAACAAAGTGAAAATGTAATATTTCTACTAAAATTGCAATCATAGTAATTGACGCTAAAATAATGAAGGTTTGAGAGTAACAAATAAATACGACTACCACAAGACATTTCAAATATGAAGATGAATACATTTGCTAATTATTTTAGTCTGTTTGTATACTGGCAAATATAAGGAAATATTCTCTCCGCGCGTTCTTATTTGCTGATACGTCACAAGATGAATGTCTATACTACACTCCAAACATAACGTTGAAGTTAGAGCTAAATCAAATTCATAAATTCTACACTATTCACTGTATATCTAGTATGAACATAATAATTGAAAATAATGTATTTCAACTCCTTGCGCACTATGTTCTATGCACTATTCATTATTTGTTACGAGTTATGCATGAATATAAGGCTAACTAAGCGATGAGATCATTCAACACACGATGCATTTTTCTACCAATTGGTATTATTAATAACACTAAAGAGTTTATATACCAATGTTTACATGACATAATTATTATGCACTGGATTATACAAGAAAGCAGGTAAGGGTTGCATAGAATCTTACATTAGTATATTAAACCTATACAAAAAAATAGTATAGTATTGTTACTGTGGGTTTAGTTATTTTTCTTGCTTATATCAGGATGAAGTGTCATATACTTTTAATGAGATTTTTCAAAATGTGTGTTTAGAATAGATATTAGATTATTAAGTCTCACACATAACTAAAATCAAATGACCCTTTCTTTCGAAACCAATCCTAATGTGAGTACTCACATTAGTGAAAGTATATAAAAAAATGAATATTGATTAAAATTATTGGTATCGATGGAAAAATATCATTATAATTTTTTTTAAAGTAACTATACTTTTTCTAAATCTCTACTTTGAAGGCAAACGGAATGTAGGCCTACATTACATCCTTTAAGAGAAACATACAATTTAATAAATGTGTACATTGACCTAATTAAGTTGATTGACGCGTGAAAGTAATTAAAGGTCGCCATTATTGCATCGCCCTGAATGTGTATACTGTCCCAAGATAAGAACCCATGATGGAAACTGACAACCCTTGCGCGGATTCCAACTTGCTGGACTTTAATGACGTCACCAATAATAGGAAAACCCTATCTCTCAAAGTATATAAAAGTCCTCCCCGGATTTGGTCGATACCAATGTCCAACAGACTTTACCGCCCCTACCCCCTTCACCCCAGCTACAAAACCTTCTATTGAACGCAAGACCAATCCATCACTTCCTCTACTGTTTATAATTTCTGAAAGCGGTGGGGCAACGCATGCTATGGAAATACGTCATCTCACATTATAGTATCGTGTTTAGATACTATGGTTTGGAATTTGATGAACGTTCAATTTAACGATGTAATACAATATCAACACCACCAAAATCTGTTTTAGGGAAAAGAGGTAATTTCTTTTTATCGTCAATATTCGAAACCTATTTCACAGCGCCCACTTCCCGTCGTTTGTTTTTAAAGGTTCTACTCGGTATCTGCTTGAATTTGGCTACTACTTTCCGGCACTATTCTAGTATAAAAACTATTGTAATCGTCAAAAAACATTGAATTCAATATTTTTGATGAATGTTGATGTTTGCATTACCCATTAATCCTGAAAAAGTGCAATTTGCAATGTCATCTATCTGTCTGCTTGTTTATTAATGGGGCTAGAATCTAAACAATTTTACCGGTCTAAAACTAACTATCTAAGGTTCCTCAGAGGGTTTTTGTTAATTATTTATGGAATCCTAAAATTAACGGTAATTAACATAAGTGTGTAAAGATAAAAAATATATATATTTATGGTTTTCAAATTCACACTAAAATATTTGACTGAAGTTTGTATCCAGGCACTGTTTAACTTACTTAATCTAAAATAAAGCACACTCTCATTTTCCGACTAAAATGACTTTAAAGGTAATTTATAGAAGCGGATATCTAAAATTTTTATCATCATTTGATCTCCGAAAATATTCGGGATACAAAATAACTTATCATTGCTAATTTGAAGTACAATAAAACTCCATTAGACCAAACCCCAGTATTCCGAAATTCTTGATAATCCGAACACAATTCTCGGAAAACGAAGGGGAAAAATAAATTAAATTGATTACAGTTTATTGATAACAAGCTCAAAGTTAAAAGAAAATAGTAATAAACTAGTGATGATTAAGTCTACATGTTGTAATAAACACATGTGTTTTTTTCTGTGAATTAATGTAAATTATATAAAACTAATTCAACTGTAATTTAAGATTTACGAAAATACACAATCTCCTGACTGACTCTTCTGTATTCTCCCGCTTAATCCGATGTTTCACTAATCCGAAGAAACTCCGACCCCAATCTGTTCGGATTAGCGAGGTTATAACGTATTATTAAAGATAGAAACTTTATTTCAATGGGTGAAACTTTACTCGCCCACTTTTATTGTTCTACGGAAGAAGGTAAACACATCAACTGGTCTACTCTCCGACACATCAACTCGTCCACCCGAACTTGGATTGTTCGGTGCAAAAGCGTTCTACGTACATACTGCATACCATAAAATCCCCCTTCCCCACACTACAAAATTAAGTAGTAAAATTTCACATCACTAGTATCACAGTTGGTTGTCAAAATTTTAAATATTACATTCAATCATTTCCCATGCATTATATTAAAATCAAGTAGTTAGGTTAGGTCAGATTAGGTTAGGTTAGTTAGAGTCGTAGTTACTTAGTACGTTTTTGCACTGAACAAGTTGATTGGACGAGTTGATGTATCGGAGGATAGACCAGTTGATGTTTTTACTTTATTCGGCAGAACCATAGCAGTGGACGAGTTGAGTCACATCCATTTCAAAATATATTTATAAAACCAATAGTTTCTGAGCTATTGACCAAAATAGGTTTTAAATTAATTTCCGGTTGGTGAGCACAGATGTTAATTTTTTTTTCTCAAAATGTTTCTTCAGAAAGGCCTATTATTTTATTTCAAGTGTCATTCGAGCGTTGAGTAAATGTCTTCATTTTTAGGCAAAGGAGCAAGAAAGAATCCATTGTGCGGCGTACCACCCCTTCTCACAACCCAGCCAGGATATACGGTCTCACATGGTCCTACGTGGCAATCTCGTATGGGATTGGACTATCGGTGACGACGGAAAGATTGGGATTCGAATCCTGGTTGGATTGATTGGCGGGTTTTTCTTCTTAAATGGTTTCCCACTCTCAATCTACGCAAATTTGTTTACATTTCATTTAAAATTCTACCTTCCTCATCTATATTAACTAACGTAATTAGTTTATGTGTATACCCTAAACACCGGCCTTAGTGACGTAGTTAGCTAACGCGCTAGTTTCATTTCGAACTATACCACCGAGAATTGGAAGATCAAGGTTCGAATCTCACTCGGGTGAACTGGGGTGATTTTCCCTAAATGATTTTCTACTCTTCCTCCAAGCAAATGAGGGTTCACTTCCTCTATATTCAACCTTCCCAATTCCTAACCCATTAACTTAATTAGTACTTAAGCGTATAACCTGAACGGGTAGTAAGACGTTGTGTTAAGTATACGTATATCCCAAACTGGTATCATTTGACTAATTTAATTGATTTTGTCAGAAAAAGGCAATAATTTAGAAGAATTGCACCCGAAATTTCGTGGAGGGAGCGTGAAATATCGTTTATTAAGGTGGGAGTCAAGAAAACTCAACAGTATTTGTATAAAAACTTTTTTTGGCCAGAATAAATCAAATATTGCTCAAGTAGAAAGAAAGAGTTTATATTTCTAAATATGGTAATCTCAACAGTTTTTGAATATCCATCATGAGCATTGCACCATTAGAGGAGAAACTTTTTATACGAAAAGAACAAGTCATTAAATTTCAGGATACCCTTTCAACTAATGTGGAGGTCACCATGTGAAGAAAACTATACACTTTGTTTATAATAAAGCAATGGTTACCGTATTTATTTTGGTAAACAAAATGTTTTGCTTGGAAAACTGTGAAAACCATGAGCTTTTCTCGCGTCTCCTAAACTCTCGACTCAAGGCCCTTGGCTCTCTCGAGTGCAAGTCTAAAACCTATTTTGTAGGATGGTGGATGGGAGGGTGAAAGGCGTGTCGTGGCTCCACAAACGACCAAAGTATCCTTCCACGCCAACAAGAACAGATGGATCGAGGAAGCCGTAGATGCCGCTAGCTACTGGACAGGTCTAGCGGAGAAATCATACGTTTGGAAATTTCAGTTTTCTCGAGAACGAGTGAAATTTTTATGTTAATATTTTAAACACCTCTTTCTTCTAAGCTATGTATCGATGTTTATTAGGTGTTTCATTTTCTTAGTTTTTGCTATGCAGCCGGCAGTTTTCTATTAATAAAAATAATATTTAGCAATGCGTCTTAATACCCGGTCGGGTTATACGCTTTAAGTACAAATTACTCTAGTCGATTAGGAATTGGGAAGGTTGAATTATAAGAAGTGAACCCGCATTTGCGTGGAGGGAGAGTGGAAAACCATTTAGGAAAAACCACCCCCCGTTCACCCGACCGAGATTCGAACCTCGATCTCCCCGTCTTCAGCAGTCGAGCTCAACACGACAAGCGCGTTAGCCAACTACGCCACCGAGGCGGGTTAGTTTTCTATTGAAAAATGTCAAAATTATGATTAATATTTGGGATCACTGTTAAAATTATAGAGGAGGTGTGTATATAAAAAGTACAACATATTAAACATGCTTCTTTTCTTGAACAAATCTTAACAGAAAAGAAAATTGCAAAACAATAAAAATTCTTGAAGATAAACGTTTGTTCCCATGGCTCTGCATTTCCACGCCAAATGAAAAACAGCAAATCGCCTTAAAGGAGACAGCCTCTATACATCCGTCCAATATAAAAAGCTGATGCCCCCATCATCGTAATACCAGAATAGATTATCTTGACGTTTAGTTGGTCTGTCCACCGATAGGGGTTTGCTCTTGAGCTGTTAGCTAGATCTACGAGGGCTCGAATTTAATTGGCCAGGGAATGGTGTTAATCCCTAATGTGTTTTCACATTCTTTTATCCGATTTAATATTCGACGCTGTTCCCGTTAATTGGATCGCCAACCAGAGCGTCTAGACGCAATGCAGACGTTTAGAAATCCTGTGGAGATACGAAGTGGTTTTTTTTTATTTCAAATTATGTTTCGCGACAAAATTGAGTTGGGGAAGGGTGTGAGATCATTAATGGAGTTTCCTATTTAAAAATTCCCCAAGTTATTTTGTTAAGCGGGTTGCATCTTAACTTGACGCACATATGCAGTCTAAGTACTAAACCACTTAGGCCCCAACGTAAGAAATAGAGAGGAAATAAAATGAGTAGTTCACCCTGCGACGCTTTCTGTTTGATTACTGATAACATTTCCCCTCTTCCTCTGACGAGCTTACAGTCACTATACTATTTGTGCCTTGAAAACATTGGCTAGACTTATTAAATTGCCTTTTTCTTGTTTCTTATTATAGATAGACATATGCTATATAAGACTTATTGTTATTAGCACTGCGTCTTACTACCCGTTCGGGCTATGCGTACTTACGCTAATATGTAATGATAGAGTGATTGTGATATGAAATGGAGGACCTACAGTTTAACGTGGAATCCGAACTACGGTGGAGGCCTGGCATTCCCCACATTCACAGATAAATCTGTGCCGGGACCGAGGATTGAACCCCGGACCCGCAGCACAGAAGTCTGACACCTTACCCCTAGACCACCAGGTCTTTTAATCTACATCCTGGCAGGAAGATTGCTATTAACCATCTCGTGATTAACACGACTAGCCTTAGTTGAAGGTGATTTATCAAAAATACTTCTCCAAAAGACTTTAAGAAAAAAAATTGTGACAATGTAGGACTACTTTAAGAATTATTTAAGAATTTTTCGTTTGGTTTTAAACGTCACCTCTATATAACTCGCTGAATAAAACCTAAGTTAGTTAGTAAGGGAATTCCTTTCTTGACTGGCCATGACGTCACAGGTAGGCAACGTCCTTAACCTGTCCTTGTAAAATTAAAAACACCAAATTTAATTTTAAAAAGTTTGGAGACTTTATTATTCACCTACGTTTGACGCAAAATGACGCGTGTTAGTTGATCTAATTTTATTATTAGAAACATAGATCTAGGTCTTAAATAAAGATTTTTTTAACACGGTTTTAACAAAACATTTCAATATAATTTAAAATTGTTTTATCTGCTCTTAATCTTAAGAATTCCAATTTCAATTTTTTTTAAATACCACAGTTGGAAGATATGTCCCTTGAAGTAGGCAGTGCTCTTAAGATGAGCATTTATAAACTAGTATTTACTAAGGATATACATTTTAAAGGATATATATTGAATGCTCTAATAATCGTTGAGAAATTTTATTCACTTTTAATAAATTTAAGACTACATTAAGTTTTCTGTACTGTAGGGTAGTTATAAAATGTGGAAAGTCGGTGGTTTTGGGCTGTAAGTTTTGCTGGTTGGTTTTGTATAACCTATGGTTGCCTGCAGTAGCGAGTAAGTAAGGGTACTTGACCCTCTCCTCTAGAATCTCCAATTTGATTTAATTTATTAAATATTTTCTTTTCAAGAAAAGATTGTTAACGTTTTCTGATCTTCTATTTTGCCACGAACATTTTTTTTTCAAACAAAGCTGCTTTTGTAGAAACAGTTATAAATGAATTTGGTAATGACCGAAGATGCCTTCAGTTTCTGTTCAAGTAGGAAGTATTTTAATGTAATGCTGCGAAATGAGTTCAAATTTTAAAATTGTTGTTCATTTAATCATTTCAAAAAAGTTTATTTTCCCTAACTAAAATAATAACAATTTCTCCATATATATTTACCTTCCTGGGGCCTCCTTCCTAAAAAAAAAGTACTTAAGCTTATTGGCTCATTGTATAATATATAATAATTAATAAGATAGGGATCATAAAATACTGTCATCAAATTCCAAATTTAAGGTCGTATTTGTGGTATCAAATTATGTATAGTGCTATGAATAGATGAAATTTTACTTTTTAATCTGAAAATATGATATTTAAATTTATTAGTTTAGAAGTTTCGGTAAAGATGAAACATAACTCTGTTCTTTGCAATTTAAATATTTTTAGTATATTTACAATTTTTATACCAGTGCCCGCAGAAGACTTTATAGGTGCACACCTATGGGTGGGAAAATGTACCACCCTCCCCCCCGGAATTTGTTTTTTGGGTGCTTCTGGTATAACATTTTTATCTCCCTTCTTGGTAGGCTTTTCTTTATGGTTTTACTTCTTCTCCGAAGGAAGTTGTGCTACGGATTTTTATCGTTAAAGAAATATTTATTGAACACGACTGGGTTTGAACCCATGAACATCGGTTCCTGAGACGAGCACTTTACCTCAAGACCCGTGAGGTTGGCTTGGAGTGGCAGTATCTTGTTTAGGCGAGTGGATTTGCAATCATAACCTCCAAAATACCCAATGCATCTCTTTTGAGACATCTCAGTCACATTGATCCATGATCATTATTTTATAATCATTAAATCAAGCACGTGGGCTTAACGTCACGCTACTATGAGTTGTTGGTGTTGGGATCAGGATTCAACCTCTTACCTGGGTGTGAATTTTCATAAATTGTTCCCCCTTTCTCCTTTCTTGAAAATAAAGTTACATTTCATCTTGATTGTACCTACATCATAGTTGTAGTTAAATACGGATATTTGGTATGGGTGGTAATATTCAGATAAATTAATAATTTATTTATTAGAACATTAACTCATGTAGGTTATAAAGGGGTTGCGGTGATCTCAAAGGGGAACCACTGTCGTAGAGAACGGTTGCTGTGTGAGGGTTCTGATATAATGACCATCGCGGAACAGAACTCTTAAGCGTGGTTTTCCTTATCAGTGGCTTTACTATCAACTAATAAAGGGCTCACATATCAGGAGTGGTATATGGATGTGCTCAAACAATGTGAAGGTCAAACACAATTGCATGTCTAGCAACATATGTTTGTATTAGGTAGGATTTGTGAGACACTATCAATATTGGTTAAGAATTCATATCATCCTTAGCTATTAATTAAATATGTGAAAGGATAGGGATATATGAATCTATCCCGTGGCTGTCAAAATCCACACCATAAATATTCACAGTCAAGCCGCCGTCCTCGGGAGACCACCTTTTGTACTGAGGATAGCCATCATAACCAGTCTTGGTGTATTTTATCAAGGCCTAGGGGTACCACTTTCTGAAAGAGCTGTCCGCCATGCAGGGAGAGTTTCTTTTAAAAACGCCGCAAGGACCATGGATCATGTTGCCTTTTACTATCTCTTAGAGGGCAGGATCGTTTTCAATGTCTGGTATCTTGGTTCATATGATGTCATTGATTTGATCTGCCCTGATGTGATCCTGCAGTCACAGGCCACTGAGATGGCGAGCGTGGGGTGGGGTGTGGTGGAGGCGTGGCATATGTATGGCGTGTGGTGTAGGTATGGCACGCATGTGGCTGTAGCTTTCAAGTGGTGACGATATGGCGTAGAGCCAATTGATATGGCATCTTTGTCATCAACAAACCACACGTTCCTATGGACATACAATTATTGTACATTCTTGAAATTGTCTTGAAATTTAAATTAAACTTTATTTTTCATACCTTCTACTCCAGTATATTTTGCAATCTTGCTCCAAGCTCGTTCCTGTATTTTATTTCAATGCTTGTCATCATTATTGATGCCATAAAGGCAGGATGAACTCTCCACCAGATCCATAAACTTAATATTAAATTCTGGGTCGTCCCACATTGAAAAAACCTAACAAATGAAATTCAAAACAAATCAAATAACGGTCCAGTACACTACACAGCGACGGACTTGTGGTGATCACCATACAACCACCACACGAGTTTAAACATGTCGGAGCATAGTGGTCGGTGCATGGACTCACACCACACCACTGCAGTGCCTCTCCAGTAGGTGTTATCCCATTATAAGGTGTCAGACTTCTGTGCTGGTGGCCAGGGTTAAATCCTCGGTCCTGGCACAGATTTATCTGATTTCAAAACCCTTCCTTCACCTCTGACAAGACATCTTGTGAATGTGGGGAATGCCAGGCCTCCACCGTGGTTCGGATTCCACGTTAAACTGTAGGTCCTCCATTTCATCTCACAATCACCCTACCATTACACATTAGCCTAAGTGCGTATAATCCGAACGGGTAGTAAGACGCGGTGATAATAATAATAATAATAATAAAAATAATGTTATCCCATTAATTCACATGTGATTTCTGAACGACACATGCCATACAGATGCGATGCCTCCACCACATCACACGCTTGACATCTCGGTGGGTGGCCTGTTCTCTCTACTTGAGACAGACCCCACTTCTGCTACTCCATGGAAAATATGTGTCACCTCACCACCCCAAATATGCTATCTTTGATCAAACTATATTGTTTTACCTTTAAACGGAATGCTCGAGGTCATCAAGGTCATAATCCTTTTGGTACTTCAGTCCAGTGATAGAGAGGTAGGGTCTTTCATCGTGGCACTTGTATGTCATCCAGTCCTGAATACACTCAAGCATGTATCGTGATCCTCCAGTTAAGCTCGATGACTACACAGACATCTTGCTAAGATCATACATTTGGGCATAAGCGTTGTTCATTGAGTCGTACAGAAATTCGAAACTCTACACCCTTAATTTTACTTTCTATCGACCTCTTGGAGAGATAAGTATTGTGATTGTCAAAATATCGAACTCAAATATTGATAAACTTGGACGTTTCATGACCCCATTAAACAAAAAAAAATGTTTTTGCAATGTCGTTTATCTGTCTGTCTCTATGTGTCTCGCACTAGGGCTGAAATCATCTCACTGATCAGGCTAAAACTTAGTATTTGGGATTTTAATAAGACTCCTGAGAGGCCTTTTTGGAACTGGACATTTAACCCTAGAACTAAGAATAGTTTTCTTAAGTTCAAAGAGAAAATAAATCGATTTTCTCGAAATTTGTTCGAACTGTTTTGATTAAACCTTGTATATAGACATTATTTAACATTACAAGCAAAGTGACAATAATTTCATTTTTACGTAAAAATGACTTTGAGGGTATTTTACACTTGAAGAAATGTCCAATTTTGATCAAATCTCCGCAAATATTTTTAATAGGAAATAATTTATTATTATAAGGACGAAGTCCTATTAGATAGGTCTATTAAAAACTTTTATTTAATCATATTTTTATAAACTTAATAGTTTTTTAACTATGGCCAAATATATCTATGGAATATTTGGGAATGATAGCTATGCACGTTGGCGAACATATATTTACCTCTTTCTTAATATTTATGTAATGGTAGCATTTTTGATATATACTCTTTAGTGGATTGTGATGCTCATTTAACTTTTTCTCGACCCCTTTGGAAAAAGAAGTTTTGTGATTGTAAAAAAAAAAATCGAATTCAAACTTTTCACAAATGTCCACTTTTCATGACCCCCCTGAAACCGAAAAGTAGTATTCACGATGTTATATGTCTACTTGTTAGTCTCTAGCCCAAAAAAATTGAAATCCTAGTTTTACAATAAAAATGACGTTAGGGTTAATTTAAAGAAGCGGAAATTTCCATTTTTGATCAACCTCTTTGAGAAATGAGATGATTTTGAAAATACATTTTTTTTCTTTTTTCATGCATAGTTAAATTACTCTTAATTTTTGGGTTTTATGGACGATTTCAAAAATCCTTGAAGGAACGTATCATGAATCATAAAAACCATAAAAAGCAAGTTTTAAGCCCAATCAGTAAAATGGTTTAAGCTTTAGTCCCACAAACAGACATACGGCATTGCTAAAAAAACCTTTTTGGGGGGTTTAGGGGAAGGGGGTATGATGATACATTGTTCTCTTTCTCTACCCTAGGGGTGCGAGAGAGTAAAAAATACTCAAAAAAGTAGTACATGCACTCTAGTCTCACCTTATCCTATGATTACCACGTTGATGATGTGTTTACAGTGACATGCGTCAGGGGGATGTGATGCATCGCTCCGTATGTGAATACACCCTTAGGGCAATCCTCTACGTCCCTCACTCCCCCGTGTAACCAGCTGGAGCGCCGCGGCGTCTCTTGTCCGAACAGCGTACCATCTCTGTTGACTCAGGCTACATCGAGTGGCGGATGAATCAAGCGAGGACGGTACATGCTTGGAGGATTCACGTTGGAGAGGAAACCATAAGTGTTTAGAACAGGACCGTACTGAATACAATGTTGGTTGATTTTGGAGGACTACCGCACACTTGAAAATAACCAAACAAATCTCCCATTCCACAAAAATAGACGTGTCCACTGCCCACCCCTTGCTAGGGAAACCGGGGACTTACTGGCCCCTGGAAATATTTGAATCCTTTATGAAATATGTTTTAATCCCCCCCCCCTCCCCACCCGGGGAATTAATTTTCACCTTATATATTTATATTACTCCCCTTTGATATTAAAGTTAAGCATGGGTTATAACGTAGTGTCATTTTTTTAGCAGTCAAACAGTGCACTAGTTTAATAATAGACTGAATAGCAAAACCAAGTCAGGAAGAGGGTTGTGGGAATCATGAGTGCTTCAAGGTCAAAATGAAGAGAGAACTAACCCTCCTTCAAGGTCACTGAGCTGGATGTAACTGTCTCGTGTGCGCGTCTAAGTTCAAAGCCAAGTTTTTTTTTTATCGTGTTTTATAAGTTCAGCGTTAGTTTTGGTAGTCATTTGATAGTCATTATACGTAGTCCTACATTTTTATAATCATGGCAACTTGTAGCACAAAAATAAAAGTTTAGTCTATTCAAGAGAAAGAACGTGTCATTAGAGAATGTGAAAGTGAACGGGAAAAGGCTGATGTATGCCTTGGTTTTGGATTAGTGAATTCTACTTTAGGCATAATTTTATAAAATAAGGATAACATTTTAAAGGCATTTGAAAAAGATGGAGAAGTAATTTTAAAAATTAGCAAATGTGAAAATACTGATGTGGATGCAGCACTTTTGAATTGGTTCAAACTGTCGAAATTTAGATATCCCTGTGAGTGGACGAAAAAAATTAAACAAAAGGCTATAGAATTAGGAAAACTATTTGGTATTGAATTCATGTGTTCCAACGTTTGGCTGGATCGATTTAAAGCCCGACTTTCAATTCCTTTTATAGAATTTGTGGCGAGGCAAAGAGCATGAATCTACGCGTTACAGGCAATTGGGTATGTAGTACTTGGCCAGACCTTAGATGATCATATGAAGATGAAGACATCTTTAATGTAGCTGAAACGGGAGATTTTCATAAATTAACGCCAAATAAGACTCTCAAATTAAAACGAAAATATGTTGGTGGGAAGTTTTCCAAACAAATAGTTACAGCTTGTGTTTGTGTGAACATGACGGGAACCGAAAAGAGGAAACTTTTAGTTATCGGGAAAAGTTTGCATCATAGATGTTTTAAAAACATTGAAAAAATTCCTGAAGCTTTACTGCAAACCAAAAAGCGTGGATTTTATCTATTGGTTTTCAAGATGAACTAACAATGTGGGACAAAGAGCTGTCGTTGAGAAACAGAATAAGTTCTACTCATAGTTGGCAACCGCGTAGCTCATTCAAGGTTAAACTTGCCCAATATTAATCTAGTTTTTTTTACCAGCAAAAATACGAGTGTCCTGCAACCTATGGACCAAGGTGTCATTAGAAGGCGGAAGTGTTACTAATGCAAGTAATTTAAAACAAAAATTATATGGACACTTCAAAACCTGTAACAATTTCTGTGTTAGATGCGATAAAATTCCTGGATGACGCTTGAAAAAGTGTACCACGATAGCAAAGGGTTATAGTAAAGCACAAATAACACACATTAATTCACCCGATAGTGATGATGATGATGATGATGATGATGATGATGATGAAGAAGAAGAAGAAGAAGAAAAAGAAATGAAAGATGACCTGCCGCTCTCAGAGTGGATTAAGAAATTCAATGTGAAAGAATTTGGAAATGAGATTAATGACTATGTTTAAGTGGATGACCACGTAGAAACATTTCAAATGTTGAGTGATTCAGATAGTGCTGAAGAAGAGTACTGAACAAGTGAAAAATGACGACATCGTTCGTCCAACATTACAGGAATCAATGAGAACAGCTGAAACTCTTTAAAGATTTTGCCACTTCAGAGAGACGTTTGCCGATGTGTATAATTCAGTTCAGCAGCCATACATCACGACACACGGACTTTATTATATAGAAAGGAGAGTTCAAAAGAAAATTACAGATTACTATAGAGAACAGGCCTAAATGTAAGCTATGTAAATATAGTTTTTTTTTAATATTCATTTATAAGTAAAATTCAATTTGAAATTTGTGAAATGTACTTCCTCATTAGCTATTAAAAGGGTTCTATTGGTACCGCTTTTAAAACGTCACTCTGATGTAACGTCAAACTTTGTTTGGCCCCTTCGATGACTATATAACCAATTTCGATTCTGTATTAATATGATTCAAAATATCTTCTAGAGTCTAGTCTAGAGGCATCCAATTTTAAATGTTTACAAAGTTAGGGCCTTTTCAATCATTTCAAATATGGTCCAAGACTACTCGAAATATCTTGTAGAGGCATATAGTTAAGAAATAATTAAAATAAATGCAATGGCCACTCTAAATCGGTTATAAAGGCATATCATTAAACATATATGGTATCGACCGCTCCAAGGTGCTTATAGAAATATCTAAATTTTAACACCGTGATTTCCGGAAGTGGAAACTCCAAACATCTTTTAGAGGACACTAATTTTAAAATAATTACAGGCAAGAAAAAAATAAATTATTTTATAAAGAAATTTAGTTCAGAAAAAAAGTTAACTTTAATTGTCTTCTAAAAGTATCCAATTTGTGAAATATTTTATGAATTAAGATAACTTCAAATAAATATTAGGAGTATTCAAATGTTTAGAATTTTTTTAGGATAACTATAAATTTCTTTTAGAAGAGTATAGTTACCAAACAACATTCCAGGTAGGGAATTCCCAAACTAGATTCCTCAAACGTTTCCTTGGATAGGATATCGAAGCAACTGTTTGGCCTTCAGGGCCAACCCCCCTCAAAAGTAAACATTTTAATAACCCATTACCTCCAACACTAAAGGTTTTCACCACAACTGAAAAGTTTGAGGACTCTCCCAATCCTCCAATTTCCTAAAACATTATTAATATAAAACTGCCTCTGTGGACTAGTGATCCTGGCTACAGATACAGGGGTCCACGGCTCGATCCCGAGTGATTACATATTGTTCCATGAAGCAGTGGTTCTGAAACAAACTAAGCCTCATGAGGACAAATGAAGAGATATTGGAATGGAATAATAGCAGCTCCGGTCTAGAAAACTGAGAATAACGGTAAGAGAATTAATTTTGCTGACCACATGACACCCTATATCCACAAATGTTAGTAATATTTTCACCAACATATGGCAACCACTCAATCATTGTAGCTCCTTTATGGACTGAAACCTTGGAGGTATTTTTATTAATATACAATAGAACCTCATTTATCCAAACTAATTGGCACCGATTGTTTGGGTCAGTAAATTATTACTATTATTGAGATTTTACAGCGCGTCGACTAGTAAGGTAATCAGCAAAATTTATAAAAATTAAGTAATAATAATATTTAGCACCACGTCATACTAACCGTTCGGGTTATATGCTTTAAGTACTAATTACTCTAATGGCTTAGGAATTGGGGAGGTTTAATTAGAGGAAGTGAGCCCGCATTTGCGTGGAGGGAGAGTGGAAAACGATTTAGGAACACCCCCCACTCCAGTTCACCCGACCGAGATTCGAACCTCGATCACCCCGTCCTCAGCGGTCGAGCTCAACATGACAAGCGCGTTAGCCAACTACGCCACCGAGGCGGGTTACAAAAATTAAAAACATAGTAAAATCCCGGTTAGGAAAAAAAGAAGGCAATACATCTGCTAGGGGGGAAAAAAGTACTGAAATAGTTAAAATTAATCTCAATATGAGATAATTTTCAAGAGATCCCCTCCACCATATAAAAGTTAAGCTGAAATTTAATTCAAAGTTTTGCCTAGCGTATAAAACGTAGTAAATATATGGCTCTATCCATGTTGTCGTTTGACTATAATACTCAAGAGCCAGGCGAATAGGAGCGTAGTTACGACACTACACCAGAATGTGTTACACACATCCTAAAGCCCCACACACTGGAGGTGGATCTTCTCTAAGTATAAACACGTGGTCTAGAAATGTGTGGCCGACGCGGAGTCTTGTCACGATTACCTCCTCTCTTTTAGACTTGTGTACAGAACAGGGCCGTCGCGACACACCGTCCCCGATGGACCGGTCGGTGAAGTGGACATAAGAAGGATAATACGAAAAGGTGTTCATGGTGACGGTCTATACACTTTCCCTCGTGTTCATAGATTGGCATTCGTTGTACTGGTGTACAGCAGGTGATATGTAATGACGTTTTACATTTACAGTATATCATTTTACTGTATTGAAATTATTTATAGTTGAAAAAAAATTGAGTTTAAAACAACCTGTAAATATTAAACATCTATCTTTCAATTAATTTAGTTACTTACTGTACTTTATGGCATTATAAACTTGAAAGTTCATTGACGCATTCACAAAGGTACGTCACATGTAACTATATTGATTATGTTTTATCCTGTACACCTCATTATAACCTATCCTTATCTTGAGCAATTATATCCAGTCCAACTAATTACAACCTATCCTTATCTTGAGCAATTATATCCAGTCCAACTAATTACAACCTATAGCTTATCTTGAGCAATTCTATCCAGTCCAACTCATTACAACCCATCCCTATCTCGAGCTAGTTCTATCTATTTCACCTCATAGCACCATGTCTCTATCTTGAGCAACAAGTTATATACAGTACAACTCATTATACCCTATCCCTATCTTGAGATAGTTCTATCCAATCCACCCCATTACACTTTATCCTTATCTTTAGCTAGTTTTATCCAGTCCACCTAAATAAACCTTATCTCTATCTTGAACTAGCTATACCCAGTCCACCTCATTATACCTTATCTCCCTCAGGTCCATCATAATGGTATCCTCCTATCTGCATTTAGGTCTTCCCAATGGTTTTCTCACATTGGGTCTACCAGCCAATACAATAAATACGGTTCGGGATTCTCCCATTCACGCTGGATGTCCTGCCCACCGTCACCTACGAGACTTGCTTAACATAACAAGGTATTTAGAAGAGTGAACGCTATGTAACTCATCATTATGTAATCTCCTTCACTCCCACATATATTCATGCCTTTTCGACCGAATATCTTCCTAAGCTACTTATTTTTGAACACATCTGAATTTATGTTCGTCATTTAAGTTAAAGAGACCACGTTTCACACCCATAGACAACAAATGATAAAATTATTGTTATGTATATTCTGACTTTTACATTCCTGGGCAGCAGACTGGATGTCAACAAATAATTGATTGACTAATAGCATATATTTCTCGATTGTATTATTTTGATAATCTCAAATCTAGCATATTTATTGGTAATTTAAATTGTTCCTAAATATCTAAACTCATTAATCCTGTCAAATGCTATGTTGTTAGTAGTAATATCTCAATTATCGTCCTCAATCTGTGTTCTCTGTCTGATCATATTCTTATCCTTTTCAACATTCTATTTTAAAACTAATTTCCTTACAAGCCTCTACTAAAACCTCTTCATTTGTTGCAACAGTAGTCTTACTATTATCTAACAAACTAAATCATCTGCTTATCCTTTTAGCCACGTTTTACCGTTTAATGTCAACTTTCCCCTATTCTCTTTCATTACCCTAATTACAAACTGGCCCCATGGTGTAGTGGTCAGTGTACTTGGCTACAATTCTAAGGGTCCTAGGTGGGATTCCCGGCTGGTACCTTGGGTATCTTTCCCTTCAGGGGAATACACCCAACGGCTACCATGGTTTTGGTAAATTAGCCTTAAGTTAGGTTAAGACGCACACCGGCCCCACAACCCCATAATAGCCATCATCCCATCATCTCACTGCTAGTACGTGTAGAGAACCTCCTATGGTGAGCCCTAGGCAACGTTCTGTCCCACCAGAGCGGCTAATAGTCTACACATAAGGCGACCGAGCCTGGATCTTAAAGCCTCTCCCGGTCATATGTGGTATACGGTTAAAAAAACACACCCTTATAGCATACACTGAGGCTGGATTTAAAAGTAATATGCAAAGTGCATCGCCTTGATACAATCAATTATGTATTAAAAAAGTATTTGATATGAAACATCCAACCTTTACCCTGCCCCGTCTATCTGTCTTTTTATATCTCAATTACTTTCTTTACAAGTTTTGTATATTCAAAGAAAACCAAAATTTAACATAATTTGTTAACTTTAACTGAATCAATGGCCTTTTTAAAATCTATGAATAAGTTATGTAATGTCATGTTGTATTCTCTTTTATCTTTGAGTTTGTAAAATTTAATTTAATTGACTCAAATCCCCCCCCCCCATTTTCTGGAAACCCTGTTTGGAATTTCTGGGCTTGGTACTAAAGAGGCTATACTTTAAATACATGCAATTTTCCAGAATACCAAGACTTGTAGCTCCTTATTGGAGTCAAAATGCATTACCAGTCCCAATTATGCAAAAAATATCAAGTTAAATTATTATTAGCACCGCGTCTTACTACCCGTTCGGGTGATACGCACTTACGCTAATGTGTAATGGTAGGGTGATTGTGAGATGAAATGGAGGACCTACAGTTTAACGTGGAATCCGAACCACAGTGGAGGTCTGGCATTCCTCACATTCACAAGATGTCTTGTCAAAGGTGAAAGAAGGGTTTGGTAATCAGATAAATCTGTGCCGGGACAGAGGATTGAACCCCGGCCGCCAGCACAGAAGTCTGACACCGTACCCCTATACCGCCAGGTCACCTACCAAGTTAAAGAAGGCTCTTAGGGTTGTCACCCATCCCCCCTCTTCCTCCTGTGAGTCTAGGTTGTCATCCATCCCCCCTCTTCCTCCTGTGAGTCTAGGTTGTCACCCATCCTCCTCTTCCTCCTGTGAGTCTATGTTGTCACCCATCCTCCCTCTTCCTCCTGTGAGTCTAGGTTGTCACCCATCCCCCCTCTTCCTCATGTGAGTCTAGGTTGTCACCCATCCCCCCTCTTCCTCCTGTGAGTCTAGGTTGTCACCCATCCCCCCTTTCCCTCCTGTGAGTCTAGGTTGTCACCCATTCCCCCTCTTCCTCCTGTGAGTTTAGGTTGTCACCCATTCCTCCTCTTCCTCCTGTGAGTCTAGGTTGTCAGGATGGGCTGCGACCGAGGTTGAGGGAAGTGACTGTTATGATAGTGTGTATTCGAAATTTATATCCGGTTTGGGTTATATTGCTTTTATTGTACTACTACGTTATATTACAATGCGTGATGTTGATAAGAAATAATAGAAGATAGGGAAATACTTGATACAGATGTTGATAAGAAATATTAGTAGATAGGCAAATACTTGATACAGATGTTGATAAGAAATATTAGTAGATAGGGAAATACTTGATACAGATGTTGATAAGAAATATTAGAGGATAGGGAAAAACTTGATACAGATGTTGATAAGAAATGTTAGAGGATAGGGAAAAACTTGATACAGATGTTGATAAGAAATGTTAGAGGATAGGGAAATACTTGATACAGATGTTGATAAGAATTGTTAGAGGATAGGGAAATACTTGATACAGTACCCCCATGGCTTCTTTGGTGATGACTGACAGCTCACAGCTGACTTCTGACAGTGAACATTTAGGTATATACCTAAATTTTGACTGTCAGAAGTGACAGCTGCTTAACACATGTTTTTGCAGATCATATGGTTTAGCGTAGGGATACATAATTTGGTCTGGTAACGTTTCAAAGCCGTCAGCTGTGAGCTGTCAGTCAGCACCAAAGAAGTCATGGGGCTACTGTAGATTAACTTAGAGGCTCGTGACAGAACAAAGTATGTGAGGAATAATCAATGGCCTGACTGACCTCCAGGTGATCCTACATGGTTGACGAGCTCGAATTGTAGCCCTCCAATACATGTACTGATGATCTGGTGTCCTAACCAATTGTAGCCCTCCAATACATGTACTGATGTGACAGTGTCCTAACCTGCGTAGCCCCCAAAACAGTCTGAGTGACCCCCTAGACTCGATGGTGATAGTCAGCCCTGTTAGCCTGGAAACACTACTATCTATTCTTGCTTCTAGCCAGATTTACCGCGAGGAATGCTGTCACTGTTTATGTTGTCACCGCATATGTTCTATTTGTTTTATAGCTAATATAAACACCTCGCAATACTCGTTTTGTCATTCATTATCCAGAACAAAGCACATTTTAAACAAAAACACGAATTAATTTAGGCAGTGTCAATTACAGTTTTAAAATATATCTTGTACTCTCCTGTTGGAGGACATACCAATTATCCTTTGAGGGTATTATCCCCCATCCCAACTACCAGGGAAAAAGAAATCGTTTCTGGGTACAGTCTTATTTTATAATTTTGAAAACTTTGATAAAAGTGTATTAAAACCAGAGTTCTTTTTTTTTTGAATAAATTAAATGACACAATCGTACTTTTTTTATATATTCTATTATAATTTAAAATAAAATTTAAAAAATGTCCGTCAGCAAATTACATTATTTAAAAAAACTGAAATACCCTATAAAAACTGTCGCTGTTATTATTTTTATAAAGCTTTACCCAGATTTAATTTTAAAACAAAAGCGTATGAGAAATTTAAAAAAATATTTTTTTAATCTTTTGTAAACCAAACCTAATTTTAGAGTTAGAATTAAAATCACAATTTTTTTCTTGTGTTATGACCTGATATCTATCATGATTAAAATACGTTCCATTTATGTATTGATCCTTACTAAATAATCAGACTATACACAGGTTTATATTAAAGGTAGGAATGAGGAAGGTAGAAGAAACCAGAGAAAATATGTCTGTATTTTATTTGGGGGAATGGAAGTAAAATCACCCTCAAGTACACCCAACACAGTTTCGAACCCTAAACTCCCTGTCACTGGCAAACTCAACCAGACGAGCTTGATTTGTAGTCCCCTTGGACTCTAATGTGGGCTCCATTTGAATAAAATTGTTGATAAAAGGGTAACATATCCTAAAATATTATGTCCCATTGGGAAATTTTAGTCCATTCTCAAGGAATTATTATCTAAGATTATTTTAATGTGTAAACCTTTAGACACAAGCAAATAAAAAGTAGATTTTGGGTATATTTATTTTATTTTTATCTTCAGTAGGTAAGAGTATTAAATTAGCATATCCGCATATGGTCACCCCTAAGTATATCTATGACTTATTATAAATATACAAAAAGTTTTAATTCTAAGCAGTAGACCTCTTCAAATAATATCTGAACAACACCCAAATGTTTGTAATTAGTTTATAATATTTAAACCAATTAAATTTGATGTTATTCAGAATATATTGTATTTATATTTAGAAAAAACTGCAAATAAAAACATCTGAATATGATTTACATATTCTAAATAATCCTAGCTGAAAAAAAAATATTTTCCTGTGGAAAGTTTAAGCTATTGATTAAAAACAGAACGTGAAATAAAAAAAAATCACTATCCACAACAGATTGTGAATTTAAATTGCCTGGACCAATATAATTTAATGATTAAAAATAACTTTTTTTTTCTCATCGCTTCAATTCAAATTTTCCTGTAATACATATTTTATATGAACTACTTTTTTTTAGTAGCAACAAAATAAAATTTAATTTTAATCTAAATAATTGTATTTGCATACTTCACATACTATTTAACAATCAATAAGGCGTGACCTGCATGGGTGAGGATGTGGATAGAGATGTCTGGTTTGGCTTCCTGGGGACAGGTTCAATTACTAGCAGGGTGTTTTTTCCCGGACGATTTAAATCTTTCTCTTCACTTAAGGTAATCCGACCATCAAAATGTTATTGCTCAATATTTAAAAGTGTAAAATGTATACTCCATAGCTTCAGTCTGTAGCTTGTCTCTTTATTGAGCTAAGGTATCCGGGATCGATTCCTGGCATGGCTGAAAAATGGATTATCGCTTAAATGTGGGTTTACCCTTTGACAGTGTTTTATTAACGGCCAGATATTGGATGTTGAGTCTGTTCTAGATTTAAGTTAGATTGTAAGTCGTTTGCTGATAAAAATTATTATCAGTCTGTTCATAAAGTGCACGTTAAATAACGCAAATAAATGAAATATTTGTTATCAGCTATAAATAGTGATCAAATTATTTAAAATCACTCTAGTGAACGATTTAAAAGAAATCTTGAAATTTTGTGGTTTTTGGGTACCAGTGTTGAGGAAAAGTAATTAATGTATGGGTCTGAGATTTAGTTTAACTAGAGTCGGTGACCTGGCGGTCTAGGGGTAAGGTGTCAGACTTCTGTGCTGGTGGCCGCGGTTCAATCCTTGGTCGCGGCAAAGATTTATCTGATTACCAAACCCTTCCTTCACCTCTGACAAGACATCTTGTGAATGTGGGGAATGCCAGGCCTCCACCGTGGTTCGGATCCCACGTTAAACTGTAGGTCCTCCATTTCATCTCACAATCACCCTACCATTACACATTAGCGTAAGTGCGTATAACCCGAACGGGTAGTAAGACGCGGTGCTAATAATAATAGTTTAACTAGACGTTCATATGAGGTGTATAATATTAAAATTATAGTATTCACCAGCAAACTAAATCAGACAAACTTTACGAAAATACCAGATAAACTTCTTTATCTCTTTTTTTCATGACCTGTGCCTTTGAGAAGCCCATATACTCATTTGGCGGTAGTGTCTGAGTGTTGGAGGTCGTGGTGAGGGGTCTTTATTTGTGTTAAGGAACTTGATGAAATGTCAGTTAGATAAAAACTTGGTGGCCTTGGGATAAGTACTCACTTCAGAATCCGATGTTCATGGGTTCAAACCCAGATGGCATCGAGTGATACAAATCCGTTGCACAAATTCCTTCGGAAGGGAAGTAAGGCCATCGGTCGATTGTGTATTAATAATAACCCTGGAAGGAATGTGAAAAATACCTTTCTCGACAAAACTTATAGGCCCTTTTGCACTCGCTAATAGATATTCTCGTGTGCTGATATAATCAGTCCGTTTATAAAGTGTAAGTTAAATACATCAGATAAATGAAAAAATAAAACTTAAAATTCGATTAGTTACATACTCTCTCAGAGAAGCCAAATATGGTACTTAAGCACAAAATATCTTAAGTGAAGCCATGTGTAAAAACGGTTAACACCCAGCGATGTTGTTAAAAATAATATTTTTTTTCAAACCAACCACCTAGAGGGAAAAAAACCCAAAAGATCCAAAGGCTCAGAGAACTAATACATTAAAAATTAAAAATTTATTGAAAATCTCGACAAAGCAAGATAAAAATAAAATAAATAAAACAGAGTTGTTACTAAATGATGTAATTTGTATGTGTATTAGTAGATATATTATAGTATTCAGGACTATCGTATTGAAATTTTTTACACTTTAATTTATTGCAAGTTATTAAGTCAAAATATAAAGCCCTTACAGATTATAAATTATAATTAAATTTTAAAACCAGTTTTAATCAGTTAAAACGTATTTTAAAGGAAACAAAATAAAAATAAATTAGAACTCAAATAACAATTATAAGAATCAATTATGCTTGGGGAAAAAAATGTTTTCTATAAAAAGTTTCGATACGCCATCCCCCTTAACAAGCTTTTATACCCCGCCCCCTTTTCTCTTTTCTTCCAGAAATAATCTTGCCTTGCAGGGTTTCCTTTACACTTTAAATAAAATACTAGAAGTGGAATTTATAAGAATTAGAAACTTCCGAAAGAATATTAGTAAGATAACGAGACAGTCAATAAAGTTAAGGCTCAGATACAGGATGGCCCACGGAAAAGTATCCCACCTCCTATATCCAGCAGGCGCCTCACTCTGAGTTGGAGGAGGTCAATCCCCTTCCACCCATATTGTGACATGAAGAATGAGAAAGTTAACTTCTTGTCTAAAGCTTTATTGACTCATTCCTCATGTCACAATATGGGTGGAAGGGGATTGACCCCCTCCAACTCAGAGTGAGGCGCCTGCTGGATATAGGAGGTGGGATACTTTTCCGTGGGCCATCATGTATATGTACAGTACATGGGACTTGCTGAAAATCCATTCAACTCAACAAAGTAGTTTTGAGAATTACGGGTAACTCCTAGCTATGAGTGCTAAGGGAAGCTCGTTTGACTTACATTGTATTGACTTCGCGTATTCTACGGTGCTTTGTGAGGGTAGTCTATTATTATCGGACACATTTCAATATCGTACTAGATGATTTACAATGCCGACCAGCGTCTAGGAACGTATGTTCTATGTGGAGTCGGTAAGTTCTAGTGCTTAATGGGGAGTTTCGTGAGTGTAGCATACTGTTTCAGCGATCAGTTCAATGTTATGTTAGGTAATGCACACTATAGTGCAGCGTCCAGGGAAGTGTGGAATTTAAGGCCCTTGGCCCTGTCAAGAGCAAGTCTGAAACCTTGTTTGTGGGATGGTGGGCGGGAGGGTTATAGGGATGGTGTGGCTTCACAATCCACCACAGTATCCTTCCGCGCCGACAAGAACAGATGGATCACGGAAACAGTAGATGATGCTAGTTACCTGACAGGTCTTGCGGAAAAATCATACGTTTGGAAATATCAGTTTTCTCGAGAATGAGTGAAATGTTTATGTTAATATTTTCAATATCCCTTCTAAGATAATGTATAAATTTTAATTTGGCGTTACATTTTTTTTATGCAGCTGGCAGTTTTTTTTTATTGAAAAATGTCAAAGTTATTGATATTTTATCACTGTTAAAATTATATAGGAGGTATTTATATAAGAAGTATAACTTAATCAATATGTTTCTATTCTAAAACAGACCGTTTCCGAAAAGAAAATTGCAAAACCATAAAAAAAAATTCTTGAAGATAACCATTTGTTCCAATGGCTTTGAATTTCCACGTCAAATGAAAAGAGCCAATCGCCTTAAGAATCAATGTGTTATGCTCTATAACTCACGTTTAGTAAACTACACCTAGGATTCGTGTACCAGGCAATGCACAATGAAGAAGTGCGTAATACTTTGCTTTGAATACAATGCAATGCATATAATCTATTGTATCACGGATTATATTTTAATTAGTTAACCTGCCCCGTGGTGTAGTTATAACTGGGCCTAGCTACTATTCTAGGGTCCCGGGTTTGATTCCTGGAAGGGGAATTACCCCAACGGTCACAAGAATTTGGTTAATTAGACTTAAGTTAGGTTGTAAGAATTTCCACACCCTCATGTTCACTATCATCGCCTCATTTTATCAGGACATGGAAAGAGCCTCCACGGAAAGGATCTACGATTAGTACATTTGGGCGTGCCCTGGGAAAAACTACATTAGTACTGGCTTCTCTCTCCATAAGCTGGACTACGAGTGATGGAGCCCATACGCGCAATATTATTATTATTATTAATTTATTAATTAGCTAGTAAAACTTCAGATTCTATTGACGTGTGTGAGACCACTAATAATGTAAAGTGAACTATGTACTGATATGTGATAAAATAACGTAAGTAATAAACTCTAAGTGTGGGTCAAGAACTATCAAACAATGTAAGATTGGGTGATCTTCTCGAGCGTTTGTTTTATTTGCCATGTGTTTTATATTTATTTAGTTTATTATTATTTAGTTAATATATCTTAAAGGTTTTATGTGTTTAGTCTGTCTGATTAATACAGGAACATGATATCTTAAAATTTTAAGAACACACGCGTATTTTTATCAATGAAAACGATATAATATAATCTAACATAAGGAATTCATATAAAACTATCTTTATAAAGGTACTTTATAGGTTTATCTACATCAACTAGGTAAATATAAAGTATGTACAAATATTTCAATACAACATACGAGGCCCGTCCAGAAAGTAAGAGTACTGGTTGCCCTTAGGTGCATAAACTTGACCCCACCCATGAAATCACTAACGACCAGACCTAGTGCAATCGTTAGTGTTACGTTAGTGCTGATCAATAAACTAAAAAAAATCGTTAGTGCTACATTTTTGTGGAAGTTAAAAAGCCAAAATCGTTGGGTGGGGCCAAGCTGACGTCAACCTGGCCCCACCCACCATCTTATGAGGCGGCACTAACGACAAAACCCAAGGCAATCGTTAGTGCTAAGTTAGTGCTGGTCATTGAACACGAAAATTTCGTTAGTGCTACATTTTTGTAGAAGCTATTGATGTTAAGTTGATGTCAAACAAGCCCCGCTCCATCTTAGGGCGGTTGTACACGTACGGATAATGCCGGCACCAACACAAGCCAGATTGCTTGTACACACATCGACAAAATCATTGTCGGTGAATGGGAGACGGTCACTTTAGTGAGTATTGCCGAGATAAATATGTCTCCAGTGAGAAATAGGGAAGTTCTATTACTGTGCGGTTTCATCTCCGGAGAAGACGATATCAAAACTAGAGAAAAGAGAATTTTGGGAATACCCTATAGTTGTCGTAAGGACTCTTGAACTCCTCCCCTGTTTTGTCCCACAAACACACTCTGTTATCTACCAATTATATCAAGGTCACAATGTCATACTTCATTCACGGTAGGATTTTACCTCTGAAAGGTCTTTTTTCTTAGCAATATCCTACTATATAATAGATTTCTGGTAGGGAAAAAAGTCCTTTCAGAGGTAAACTCCTAGCGTGAACGAACTATATGTCGGTGGTCCCAATGATAATGTTTCATCTCTCTTAGGTGGCTGGTGAGTTTGAATTGGGCTTCGGATCCCAGCCCGGAGTTTTATTTTTACTAATTGGTTTCCCAATCTCTTCAAGTGACAGCTGCAACCCTCCTTATATAAGTATTTTTATATAAGGTAGAATAGGAGAAACTACTATATAGGAACACAAACATTGGTTTGTTATTATTATTATTATTATTATTATTATTAGCACCGCGTCTTACTACCCGTTCGGGTTATACACACTTACGCTAATGTGTAATGGTAGGGTGATTGTGAGATGAAATGAAGGACCTACAGTTTAACGTGGGATCCGAACCACGGTGGAGGCCTGGCATTCCCCCCATTCACAAGATGTCTTGTCAGAGGTGAAGGAAGGGTTTGGTAATCAGATAAATCTTTGCCGGGACCGAGGATTGAACCCCGGCCGCCAGCATAGAAGTCTGACACCTTACCCCTAGACCGCCAGGTCACCGACCATTTGGTTTGTTGTTGAACATGTTGTGTCGTGAGTTATGATTATTAGTGGGTTTCATGGAAGGGAAGGGTTTTATTTTTCTTGGGATAAGGGAGGCAAGAGACAGTTTTATTTTTTGTCAAGAATACTATTTATTAGAGATGGTGCGCTACGTTTGGGAGTTTGGAAGGGGTAGAACTTTATTTTATTGGAATAAAAAGTATTGCGCTGAAGGATTTTCTTTTGGGCACTGTTCATTCTCCATGGGATCAAAGGCAATGGCTAGAACTTAAATCTGATCGTGCATTACTATTGACGCGTCTACACAAAAGTTCAGGTGGCGGCAATGAAAAAGGATGCTCCAATTAGTGAACATTTGTATCAATACATATCTGAGTAATAGGATAAGATACTTCAGTAAAAATAGGATTTTCTGACTAACTTATACAGTCAAAGCAGAGCATTAAAATTATGTTGAGAAAAGGCGGAATAAAATTCAAAACATATATAGTGCTTTTTTGTGTACTATATATAATAGCTACAGATATAATCTTTAAATAATTTGTAAGTCATTTAAAAGTTTCACCCATGTTTTCTTTTTAACACCTCATCTTACTACACGTTCGCGTTGTAGCCTATGTACTAGATACTATAATGGGTTAGGGATAAATAACCCTGAATTTAGAGGAAGTGTACCTGAATTTGCATTTAAAAAAGAGTGGGAAATCATTATGAAAAATCCATCCTTATTACAGCTGACTGGGATCGAACCACGATCTCCTCAGCAGCAGTTTGGTCTATTGTGAGAGTAATGCCTTAAGGCACCTTGTCCAAGATCCGTCAATTACCTGTTACTGCGGCTGGAGCCGCGCGGCTTCGACCGCAACATACCGTAACACTAGCCGCATGTGACAGTCGTATGGGGTGTTTTCCAAGATGACTCCAGCTGCAGTCGCCAGTTGATTTTGGGATGAATTAAGGAAGGTACAATGCATTCACGATCTTAGTTTACTTGGATGACAGCTCAAAATATTATTAGTAATAATTCCTGATCAAACCCTACGCCAACAGCTGACATCTATCACTTTGGATAACTGTAATGAAAACATATGGTAATGTGTGAATGTGATAGTTAACCACAGTAGTTTAAGCCAATATAATATTTATATTTATTTGAGGTCGAGCACAAAGCTTGTATATAATTTAATTCCACTTAAAAAAAATATTATTCACACAACTTTCACAAAAGCTCTATCTAACATTGCTTCAAAATGGCGACCAAGGAATTTAAACCATGTGGTTTAACGTGACGGAAACAAGTTATTTACAATGATGCAACCACGCAGTGGAACAAATATTTTATTAAGTTAAATATTTCGAAATATGATAAAATAATTTATTGTATATACAGAAAATTACAGGTATTTTCTCTTTTCCAAGAAAATACGATGCCTGTATTAAAAGTTATTGTTTGCACTATATTACACATCATAGATAACATTCCAAAACAGAGAATAAGTACTTTAACTATGTTTAAAATATTGTTTCGTAATGGGTAAAAATTAATGAAACAGTGGGAGAAAACTTAAGTTTATGTTCAGTACCTTCTTGGATATCTTAAAAGATGTAGAAGAGGACAATGAAATAATTTTTGTATGGTTTTACAGAAGAAGGAAAATATAAAATATGAACGCATATTTGCGGCTTAAGACGAGGAAGGATGCTATAATATTTTAATCAATAGATATACTTTAAGTGATGATAGCGACAAAGTTCTGGGAATATTTTAGACTGCCTGTTAACCAGTTCAATCCTATCTTACAACCACATCCTGTGATTGTACAGCTCAACGCCAGCTCACCCACAGTGTACTAAAGCACGTGTTCTTAAACCGAATTAAAGGCAAGAATAAAAAGTTTAATATTTATACCTTGTTTTCAGACTTGGGGAAAATTGTTTTTAATAAACAAAATCTAAATTCCTGAATATTTAATTATCTGGATTGTTGTGAAATGATGTATTTTTAAGTCTATCGTTGAACTTAGTAGTACAACAGAATTAGAACATGTCATATAATTAAATGTATATGCTCAAGATGATAAACTAATGTCTACTGTTGCAAAGGGTCATTTCTACTATAACACAATGTCCACGTTTAGTTAATTATTTTTATGAAATATATATATTTTGTAATAATGTCCTGTATTTCAGTAACAATTTATGTAATTTTTGTTCTTCTTTTCATTGTAATGTAATATTATGAAGAGAAATTTAAATGCATTGTGATTTAAAAAATATGACATGTATGTATAGTATGAAAAATAATGTAGAATTAATAACAATTATAAGTTTGTAGCTACATATAAATGCTGTGTTTCCTTATTATGTTTGTACACAAAAATTATTACAATTCATTTAAATTAATTAGGGGGTTGGATACCTATTTGTGCTAATGCGCCCTTAAGCACTAATTCTACTAATAATTTAAATAAATAAGAATAAGGAGGACCATTAAAGAACATGATTATGCATTTTAGTGGTGTAAGGATGAAAGAAACATAGCGATAAATTTTGGTTAGAAAATAATATCGACTTCTTCCTTAATGCAATCAAGTGAAGTGCGAGTATGAAAACTTAGACGACTTACCCACTGACTTGAACTCCATTAAGTTTTAAACACGTGTTACTGCATAATAAGTTATTAGTGTGGGAATCATGCAAATATTTTATTTATAATTTAAAATTTGCTAATATTTGGGTTTTTATTTTTGCTCATGGTGAAGCTTATGTGACCAAAACTTATTTCTAATGAGTAGCACTAATGGAAAACTAACGTTTATATTAGTTTAAATAGTTACTGCTAATTTGTATAGGGTTTGTCAACTTGACATAAATTTGGCTCCAAACCAAACTATTAGCTTTATGTTTACTCAGCAACAATAATTTAGCACTCACAGTTCTATTTCGTTTAGTTGTTGGTTCTGTATCATTATGGTGGCCAAATCTAAGTTGATGACAACTATTTATATGATATAGCTAAACAAACTAAATATTTAATTAGCGGTGATCAACTGACGTGTCAACCTCTTCGGTGGCCACATGGTAAAAGGCATCACACTCGCAGTAGACTGGCTGCCGATGACAGATAGATCGGAGTTCTATCTCGGTCGGATGAATTGAGAGAAGTTTTCCTAAATGATTTTCCAATTTCACGCCACCCAAATGTGGGTGCACTTCTTCCAAACTAAACTTTCCTCAACCCTATAACATTAGCGTAACTAGTAGATAGGCATATAGTCTGAACGGGTAGTAAGACGTGGTGTTAAAAACACCTGACGTGTTGGTGGTGTGAACCTAAAGCAGTGGTTTGGACTGTAACTTAACAATCACTACAGCACTAACTACTTTTCTGAATAAATGAACAGCACTAACGTAGCACTTATTGTTCTAGATTTTGTCATTAGTGCTGCACCGTAATATGGTGGGTGGGGCCAGGTTTACTTCAACTTGGCCACGCCTAATGATTTTGGCTTATAGCTTCCACAAACATGTCGCACTAATGAAATTTTTGAATTTATTGAGCAGCACTAACGTAGCAATAACGATTGCACTATGTCTGGTTGTTAGTGCTCTCATAGTTGGGGCCAAGTTTATGCACTTGTTGCCCTCCCATTCTGTGAGAATTTTTTCCCCAAGGTTGGCAATACTGAGTGGTAGTGGGGGTTCTTCTGAACGCAACGAGCATAGATGGACCTCGTCAGTATGAAAACTCGCCTTGTAGTGTCCGTTTGTGTGAAATATGTCGATAAGAAACCCCGCCAAGTGTGAGGTACGTGCTGTCATGTTCCTTCTCGCTGAAGGAAAAACACAAACCGTAATTTGTTCACGGATCAAGACTGTTTATGGCGAAGGTGTTATGAACCGAACGAACGTTTTAAGATGATAATGTGAGTTTAATGAAGGAAGAACGAATGTTCATTACGATCAGAGGTGTGGAAGACCTTCCATTTTTACCGATGAGCTGGTGCAAAAAATTGAGAAAATTGTTCGTGAAGACCGCCAATTGACAGTAGATGAAATTTCTGCGATGTTTACAAAACTCTCCAAATCTCTCTTACACAAAACAATTACAGAAACGCTGAGGTTCCGAAAATTCTGTGCAAGATGGGTCCCTAAACCACTGACAGAGCAGCACAAAGTGAATTGAGACACTAGCGCTCGCGAGTTCCTTGAGCGACTTGAATTGGAAGGTAAGGATTCTCTGAGCTCGATTGTAACTGGAGATGAAACCTGGGTGGCTCATTACACTCCTGAGACAAAAAGACAGTCATCACAGTGGTGGCACACCAGTTCCACATCTGCCAAAAAATTCAAAACCTCAATTTTGGGCAAAAAAAAAAAATCATGGCCACTATGTTTTGGGACCAAAAAAAGATAATTTTGATCGAATTTAAGCTTCAGGTGGAGACGATTAATGTATCACGATACTGTGAAACCCTAAAAAAGCTCAAGAGAGCAATTCAAAACAATCGGAGAAGAATGTTGACAAAGGGATTGCGCTTGTTGCACGACAACGCCCACCCGCACACAGCCAACACCACTAAGGCTCATCCGGTTGGGACATTTTGAACCACCCCACATACTCCCCTGACTTGGCGCCTTCAGACTTTCATCTTTTCACCTCCCTGAAGACTGACATGGGCGGAAAAAAATGTCAATCGACGAGGAGGTGAAACAAGAAGTTCTGAACTGGAAGAAGGCGATGGCGGGAGAATTCTTTGAGGAGGGCATCAAAAAGCTTGTGCCACGGCTCTCAACCTGCATAAACAGGAAGGCGACTACGTGGAGAAATAACTGACATATTTACCAACAAAATTCTCTAATTTTGTTTAAAATACCTTTTTTTTAAATAAAATTCTCTAATTTTGTTTAAAATACCTTTTTTTTTAAATATAAAAATCAAGTACTCTTAATTTATGGACGTGCTTCGTATAATATTTTAGAAAACATGTTCATAGAGGATTGATGATAGTTTATATAAGTTATTATTTATTTTTTTAAAGAATCTCGGATCATATTTTTAAATGCAGATGTATATTTAGAATGAAATCAATAGAGTTTTGTATCAAAGGGTAAATTGTTATATTTTATATTTTAGTAGAGGGTGTAAAGAAGTCAGACGAGTAAGTATATATAAAAATATTTTTTTAATGCATGTATATATGCCCCCGATGAAAGGTTCAAATTGAAGAGTTGTGTTGCGGGGATACCAAATAGAATTGAGGGACTGAAGCCATAAAGAATGAAGGAGAACCCCAGTTACACGAGGAAAATAAACTCCTGGCAAGGTTTTTAAGGCGGGGTGGATGTGGACGAGTGAAAATACCATTAGCTTTTTAACTTCATATAGAAAAAAAACTTTTTTTGATGAAAAGAAATCAAATAACTCTCAAGTAGAAACATAAGGTATAACTTTCTTCCTTTGGAAACCTTAACAGTTGTTGAAGATTTATCAAGGCTGACCTGAAATTTCATGAAAACTTGTTCTCCTTATTTAAAAAGATTCTCAACTAATGCCGTTATGCTCATGACAGATATTCAAAAAGTGTTGATATCGCCATGTGAAGAATACTAAACTTTATGATTCTACTGGAGAAATGTTTGATTTATTTTCAGCCAAAATGTTTTGCTATAAAAATTCCCGTTTCTCACATCTCCCTTCATCCGTTTGGCTGGTTAGTGCTGCCTGCACCATCTGGTAGAAATATCACGTACTTGGGGAGTTTACGAAGTGTGGGGGTACCCTACCGTCTTTCACACTGAATTTATATGAGCGAGTGTGAAAGGGCCTACCAATTCTGATGGAAAGTTAGTTTCACATATCTTCCAGAGTTCTTTCACATTTCACAATCAACATGGGACCAACGGTTTTACTTTCCTGCGAAGAAAGTTGTTCTACAAATTACTTTCATTCAAGAAATATCCATCTGCCTCAGTTGGGTTTGAACCCACAAATATCGGGTCCTGAGATTAAAACTTTACCCCAAGACCACCAAGGCCTATACTTTATAGCTTATTTTATTTATTTGTGCCAGCATCTTACTACCTGTTTGGGTTATAAACTGAAGTACTAATTACGCTAATAGATTAGGAATTGTGAAGGTTGAATTTAGAAGAAGTGAATCCCCATTTGCGTGGAGGAGAGTGGAAAACCATTTCAGAAAAAACCTTCCAGTTCACCCGACTGAGATTCGAACCTCGATCTCCCCATTCTTGGCAGTCTAGCTCAACATGAAACTAGGGAATTGGCTAACTACGCCACTGAGGTGGGTTACTTTATGTTTAAGGACAACTGATTTTCGCTAACCGTGTCTTCTCGATCAACGTAAGAAATTCAATTTTAAGTAAAAATACCTTTTTTGTTCAAAATATATATTCTTACTTATTTTATAGTTCACTAAAATTGACAAAGGTATATATGTATATATATATATATATATACATGTGAGATTTTAATTTTTCAAAAATATTTTAAATTGGCGTTTATTATGCAACATATTACGTAGATGATACATGCATCTATTGTAATTTTTAAATAGTTCATTAATTTCACCTCTAGATTGTAGCAGCAAAACTGTATTTACAAACAAGACAGTCGATATTTATTTACATACTCGATTAATCTATATATGGAGACAAATTTGGACCGCCAATTTTACAATCATTTTCATCATGCCAATATACTTGACTTGAATAAAAATATATAACTACCTGTCAGTTTGAAAAGTAAATAATTTAATTGTAGATTAAAAATGTGCATACCTAATTGATTGAAAATTGAAAGATTAGGTGAAAATATTGGATTTAACAATTAATATAAATAAAATAATATATACAGAGTGTTCGGGAACTCAGCCCCCAATCTGCACAGATAATTATTAGTTTGAACCAAAGTAATACAACATCCTTGTATACTCAATTCTAGAAAACTATGCTGATACCATTAAACTGTGTTCAAAGTTTCGGTGTACAGCGCCTTGAGAACACAGCTGTTCAAGCACATGTGTACAAGAGGTTGCATAGCAGTTAGGCACGCGTCACTACATACCTTGACATCTTGAAGAACAGTAGCAGAACATACAATTAATAGTAAACAACACACCAGTCTATCTAGAAATGGGAATATGATTTGAGGGTCATCATTGACGCTCCTACATCACAGCAAGTATTGCCATTATTACATGTCCAGTGCCACTTGCCTAGTTCCTATGCAACTTGTTGTACACGCATGTTTGCACATCTTTGCTCTCCTGACGCTGTACACTGAAACATTGAACACAATTTAAAAGTATTAGAATAGTTTGTCGGATGTAAGTGTATGTAAATTTGGTATTACTTTTGGTTCAAACAAACTATATGTGCCTTTTTGTTAGAGGAAGACTGGTTCTATGGACTGGTGGTAAAAGCTCCTGGGTTCGATCTAAGGTCTTAGAACAAGTGAATATTTGGGAGCGCTTTTAGAAATAATTAGAATCCCTCGTAAGACACGCAGTTTTGCATCACTCTGGTACTAATTAACTTAGACTCAACGCTTATTCAAAATGGCAAATTTACAGGATCTTTGAAAGATCTAGTCGTTGGGCATTGGTGATGTCGACCAAATATCAAGATTTTAAAATTTTAAGTATTTTGAATAAAAATAATACAAAAATTCAATTTGATATAAATATTTAGTTTTGGAATGCAATAAAATATACGTATACAAACATAGTATTTATATAAAAAAGTGTTTAAATAATAATATATGTGGGGTGACCTGGCGGTCAAGGGGTAAGGTGTCAGACTTCTATGCTGGCGGCCGAGGTTCAATCCTCGGTCCCGGCAAAGATTTATCTGATTACCAAACCCTTCCTTCACCTCTGACAAGACATCTTGTGAATGTGGGGAATGCCAGGCCTCCACCGTGGTTCGGATTCCACTTTAAACTGTAGGTCCTCCATTCCATCTCACAATCACTCTACCATTACACATTAGCGTAAGTGCGTATAACCCGAACGGGTAGTAAGACGTGGTGCTAATAATAATAATAATAATATATGTAAAATTGTATATTTCCCTCAAATACTAAATTTCCCATTACAAATTACATTTTATTTGATGGTTTTCCTTATTCTAATAGTTATTTTAAACACCTTGGAATTCCTAATATTTTTTTTATCGTACCTGATGTTGAACATCTTTCAAATTTGATTACCAACTGTTACATAAATTGAAACTATCTAACGAGTGCCTTGTTTATTAGTTGTTCTGTCTTTTGACAGTTTCGTTGCAGTGCCCAAATTGAGTCCTCTGGCACTTCCTACAAGCCGCTACTTTTTTTTATATTCAGAAACATGTTCTCCTTTACTCGTATTAGGCCACCCTTCAGTTGAGTTCTCCATCTTCCTGGTCTCTTTCTTGTCTTCTAGGCCATCAATAAATGAGCAGATTCTTCTGTTTTATTTTCTTCGTGGAAACTTCCTCACGTTTCTTGTGCTCTGTATTATCCTTAGTCTTGCACCCAAACTGTATTCTCCATGAACACTCCTTCATATTTGGTTTCTAGCTACTATCCTGTCCTTATCCTCCACTCTTCCTCCACTATACTGTGTTCTTAGTTCCTCTCCTGTCCTTATCCTCCACTATCCTTCCTCCACTATACTGTGTTCTTAGTCACTCTTCTCATCCTCCACTCTCCCTCCTCTATAAACACGTGTGTTCTTAGTTACTCTCCTGTCCTTATCCTCCACTATCCTTCCTCCACTATACTGTGTTCTTAGTTCCTCTCCTGTCCTTATCCTCCACTATACTGTGTTCTTAGTCACTCTCCTCATCCTCCACTCTCCCTCCTCTATACACACGTGTGTTCTTAGTTCCTCTCCTGTTCTTATCCTCCACAAACCCTCCTCTATAAACACGTGTGTTCTTAGTTCCTCTTCTGTTATTATCCTCCACTCTTCCTCCTCCATAAACACGTGTGTTCTTAGTTCCTCTCCTGTTCTTATCCTCCACAAACCCTCCTCTATAAACACGTGTGTTCTTAGTTCCTCTCCTGTTCTTATCCTCCACTCTCCCTCCTTTATACACACGTGTGTTCTTAGTTCCTCTCCTGTTCTTATCCTCCACAAACCCTCCTCTATTCACACGTGTGTTCTTAGTTCCTCTCCTGTTCTTATCCTCCACTCTTCCTCCTCCATAAACACGTGTGTTCTTAGTTACTCTCACTGTTCTTATCCTCCACAAACCCTCCTCTATAAACACGTGTGTTCTTAGTTCCTCTCTTGTCCTCATCCTCCACTCTCCCTCCTCTATAAACACGTGTGTTCTTAGTTCCTCTCCAGTTCTTATCCTCCACAAACCCTCCTCTAAAAACACATATGTTCTTATTTCCTCTCCTGTGTGAATCCTCCAAGGGTACACCCGCGCGCCATATTGACATTGGAGACAAATCGCGTTCACGCATCGCCTCTTCCTTTTACCCTCAAACAAAGTGACCGCCTGCCACGAAACGTGATTGACGTGAAGAGGTTTACATACCAGATAAAAAAAACACGTTAAAATTATGCATGCATATAAACTTCTGACCAGTTTCTGTGCGCTAACATAAAAACCGCCTTCTTTTTTTTATCGAATAGCCATTTTGGCAAAGTACTAAAGTGTAATACCCGGCAATATTAGTATAGACTCTTTTTTTAGGTAAAAAAAACCAATTTTATAATTCCTGATGATTATGTTCAAAATTTTCTTCTTTTAACTTTATAAAATATGTTTTTCTTTCCAAAGATAATTTTTATGACAACTTTAGGGTTATAATTATTATTAATGAATATCGGGACTTTTGCTCTACATAATCGGTAAGGTGGAATGTTAGGGTTTGCAAGTTAACGGAAGTGTTTTTGCAGTTTTTTATAGTCAGTCAAATGTTTATGCTATAAAATTAAATATTGCTCCAGAAAAATCATAAAGTTTAATTTCCTTCACAATGTAAAATCAATAGTTGTTGAATATCTGTCAAACGTGTCCTGTCATTAATAATAAGATTTCCTCATCATTTAAAAGTTTTCTCATATAATACGACTACGCTAACAACTGTTGATATTATTATGTGAAGAAAATTTATTTTACTTTTTATACTGAAAAAATATTTGATTTATTTTGGCAAAAAAAACAACCGTTTGCTATGAAAACTGAAAGAAAGATATGACCTTCTCTCGCGTCAACATTTCTCTCCAACCTAAGTAAACATCAAAGAGACAGAAATTCTTTAAAAAAAACATATTTTTGTTTGAAATATAAAAATAAAGATAAAAGCTTGAAATAGATATTAATAAAAAGGTATATTTGATGATTTTTTAAATGTAAAGCTCTTGCATCATGTTTTAAAAATTAATATAAGCCATGAAGATAATAAATTGTTTCCTGTTGGTTAAAAGACAGATTAAATGAAAAGAGCTTTGTTGTGACATTGGTAAGGCTAAAATTATGATTTTTTTTTCTATATGCTACCTGATAATAAAATTAATAAAGTGACATTTGCGTGTACAAAATATTGTATTAACCAAATTTTACTGCTCGTCCAAGCTATCCTATGTATTATTTCTATTGTCAACATCCTTTTTTCTCCACCAATACAAAGACTACAGTGATGAACAAGGTATAGGTGGATAGGATTTGTTACCAACTTCTGACACAGGGTACTCAGTTTACGTTAAAACTCATTGTTATTTAAAATTTAAATTCAAATTAATAAATTCTCTTTTTTATTTTGTGTATACACTTCGCTGAGTAATTAATTTCAACAACCCAACAAAATTATTATTATTATTATTATTATTAGCACCGCGTCTTACTACCCGTTCGGGTTATACGCACTTACGCTAATGTGTAATGGTAGGGTGATTGTGAGATAAAATGGAGGACCTACAGTTTAACGTTGAATCCGAACCACGGTGGAGGCCTGGCATTCCCCACATTCACAAGATGTCTTGTCAGAGGTGAAGGAAGGGTTTGGTAATCAGATAAATCTGTGCCGTGACCGAGGATTGAACCCCGGCCGCCAGCACAGAAGTCTGACACCTTACCCC
>CABFOW010000964.1:88467-102091 GCA_902141385.1 Timema californicum
CCCCACCGTTCTCAATATTGCCCTTTTTGATCAAAATTCTGAGTTCAATATGTTTTACGATTACAACACTTTCTCTCTGAGGTGCCGAGATGAAGTAGAAACTAGAAGAAAAAAATATAGTAAAAAAGCGAGCATTATTTTATAAGCCTTGATAAATACGAAATATTGCCAAAAACCAAAGATAAATGAATTGAAATTATTCAAAATTTTAAAATAACTGTTCAATAGTTTTGGCTCTTACATATTTCTTCACACCATCTGTCGTTGTGGATGTTCTAATCACACGAGTTTTATGTAAACGCCATGGTCAATTAGCAACACTATCACCATCTGAAAAAATAAATGGTTGAAGAACCATGTCATGTCTAGATTAGGGTGACATTTACATTGAAAATCTTTCATGTTAATTAAATTGACTGAAAAATTACATAATATTTTATAACGTTAATAAAAGAAAGAGGGTACAGCTACATTACCCACGACTACTAATCATCCGTTGGGGAGATCTTGGTTTAACCCCAGATTAATATTAAATTGTTTGTTTTTAATAACTAGTGGATTAAAGTGGATTGAGTGACCTAGAAAATGTATGAAGGTAGAGTGTTTGGATCAAAAGGAAGGTGTAGGCCATGTAAGACGTGACTAAATGCCGTAGATGAATGTGTGAAAAAAGACCAGCATCTTAAAAGTAAATACTCATGTGTGACTCGGTGTGTGGATGTTGTTGAAGCAAAGGAAGTATTCAACAATATAGAAGTGTGGAGAAAGTAAGTGAGGATGGATTAAGTACCAAGTTGTTGTTTTTTAGTTATATTCACAGTTTCTTGCCACCCCGCAAGCGAATGGATTGATTAGGTAAATATGTGTATGTATATTGGTATGTATGTATATATGTGTGTGTTTGATTGTGTATATGTGTATGAAATATGTATGTACAATCTGTCGGGATTGAAAGATTGCAACTTATTGGCTCAGCCCGCGAGGTATGCTATACCACCACACATGACTGCTGAATAGTTTGCCTATCTACGCCCAAGGCCGAAGAAAGATAAAAGCCTTACGTCCTTAAATTATTTATTGATTGTTGGGAAGTAGTTATGGGGGAGGTGTTAGGTCTTTAAGCGATGTCCAAATGGTTTGGTCTTCTAAATTAATTTTACTTGTTTGTTATCTTCCGGATAAGATAAATTATTCGCTACATACTTAGTTAATTATGTTTGCTATCATTAATATACGGGTTGTAATTTGTATTTTATTTTAGCTGTTAAAGATTTAACCTTGCCACGGATTATTTTGGCAGCAGTGCTACCCACATTTATTGGTTTTACTTGAGAACATGAAGAGAGTCTCCGTTTTTCCAGAATCTTAATTAAGATGAATATCTAATTATGAATTTATTAATGATTAAATATTATATTCCACAAATGTAACAAATTAACTTTAAAATAAATTTACTTTATCCGTAAAAAACTGAGTCAAGAAACATACATTATAATTCAAATAAAATTATAGATATATTGGTCTGGTTTTGATTTCCCAGACTTTTGCTCCTTAAAAGTGTGGTTACCATGAGTGTAGCCTAACAAAATAGTTGATTCAAATTTATGTAAACACATGGCATTACTGTATTATAGTTTATTTTTATTATTATTATTATCATCATCACCGCGTCTTACTACCCGTTTGGGTTATACGCACTTACGCTAATGTGTAATGGTAGGGTTATTGTGAGATGAAATGAAGGACCTACAGTTTAACGTGGGATCTGAACCACGGTGGAGGCCTGGCACTCAACACATTCACAAGTTGTGATTAATACAAGTCTGTCTTGTCAGAGGAGAAATTAGGGTTTGGTAATCAGATAAATCTGTGCCGGGACCTAATATTGAACCCCGGGCTCCAGCTCAGAAGTCTGGCACCTTTCCCATAGACCACCCATATAGCCACAAATACAAACATATAGCATCAAATTAAAAGTGTTTATTTATTTTTCGACCTTGAGCTTAAACCATTTTACTCACCGGGTTGAAACTTAAGATTTAAGGTATTCAAAAGGTTCCCCCGAGTAATTTTTGGAAATGAATATTTAACCCTAAAATTAGGGGTACCTAGTTTAATGAAGAGAAAAAAGAAAAATATTTTACTAAAATCCACTCTAACAATTTTGATTAAATTTACAAACACAATTACATTTCTAATTTTCCCATAAAAATTACTTTGATGGTACTTTACACTAACAGAAATTTCCAATTATGATCCGATCGTCTCCACAATTTGAAATACGAAATAACTTATAATCCTAAAGTTGTAGTAAAATAAAAAATAAACATATTTTATTTGTATTCTATATTTATAAAACCAATTTGTAATCAAATTATATTTTATAATGGAGTATCTTGAAATATTAAAATAATATTTATGCTCTTTGGTGGACAGACCTGCTCCTC
Organism: Timema californicum; assembly: GCA_902141385.1. Taxonomy (NCBI): domain Eukaryota; kingdom Metazoa; phylum Arthropoda; class Insecta; order Phasmatodea; family Timematidae; genus Timema; species Timema californicum. The sequence goes on from CABFOW010000964.1 coordinate 90,915, forward strand.
TTTACTCAATATTTCTGTTACATTTTATATTATTTCAGTTATGCTCTTCGGTGGAGTGTTTCTGATACAATGTATATAATTTCGGTGCTTACATTTTCAAATTTTTAGTAAATGTTTCTATTTTAAGATTAAAAAGCGATAAACTTTGTGCGGTGCACGGTACCATTTATTTATCACCACGTCTTACTAACTGTTCAGGTTATTAGCATAACTGAGAGTTAATCTAAGGGAGTAGGATTGAGGCAGGAATCATTTTAGAGGTAATCTACTAGCATCTGCATGGATAGAGGGTAGGAAACCCTTTCAAGGAAAAAAACCTTAGTAGAACAGACTGGGATTTGAAACCCTATCCACCCGTCATCAGCAGACAAGTCTAATTTTAAATTAAATAAGATTATAAGTCGCGTGTTGATATAATCAGTTGGTTCTGAATGTACATGACTAGCACACTTCAAATAAAAACATATGTATCCGATATCCAGCGCTGTCGTTTCGTTTTTACGAATAAGAAACCAACAAAAAGGTTCTCCCCAAAAACTCTTTATTTCGGCAACTACACTTTCATGAACAGGAATGGACATGTGAGAAACCCATCAAAACCTCATCAAGAGGTGAAGGTTTGTAACCCACGCCGTAACCGTCTTACGTCAGGTGCACCTGCGAGTGAAGGCTTTAATCGGATATCCGAGGAGGTGCCAATAGCCGGACCACCGGGGTGTTACGTGAATCTTGACAGTTCCTGTCATATCCGGGCTATGCAAGGGTTGAGAGGGAATGAGGGACAAAAACTGTAGTACACTCTGTTATAATTACTTACTGAACATTTGTAATATCGTGTGGGTTGGAGACAAACTGTAGTATACTCTGTTATAATTACATACTGAACATTTGAAATATCGTGTGGGTTGGAAACAAACTGTAGTACACTCTGTTATAATTACATACTGAACATTTGAAATATCGTGTGGGTTGGAAACAAACTGTAGTATACTCTGTTATAATTACATACTGAACATTTGAAATATCGTGTGGGTTGGAAACAAACTGTAGTACACTCTGTTATAATTACATACTGAACATTTGAAATATCGTGTGGGTTGGAAACAAACTGTAGTACACTCTGTTATAATTACATACTGAACATTTGAAATATCGTGTGGGTTGGAAACAAACTGTAGTACACTCTGTTATAATTACATACTGAACATTTGAAATATCGTGTGGGTTGGAAACAAACTGTAGTACACTCTGTTATAATTACATACTGAACATTTGAAATATCGTGTGGGTTGGAAACAAACTGTAGTACACTCTGTTATAATTACATACTGAACATTTGAAATATCGTGTGGGTTGGAAACAAACTGTAGTACACTCTGTTATAATTACATACTGAACATTTGAAATATCGTGTGGGTTGGAAACAAACTGTAGTACACTCTGTTATAATTACATACTGAACATTTGAAATATCGTGTGGGTTGGAAACAAACTGTAGTACACTCTGTTATAATTACATACTGAACATTTGAAATATCGTGTGGGTTGGAAACAAACTGTAGTACACTCTGTTATAATTACATACTGAACATTTGAAATATCGTGTGGGTTGGAAACAAACTGTTGTACACTCTGTTATAATTACATACTGAACATTTGAAATATCGTGTGGGTAGGAGACAAACTGTAGTACACTCTGTTATAATTACATACTGAAAATTTGAAATATCGTGTGGGTAGGAGACAAACTGTTGTATACTCTGTTATAATTACATACTGAACATTTGAAATTTCGTGTGGGTTGGAGACAAACTGTAGTACACTCTGTTATAATTACATACTGAACATTTGAAATATCGTGTGGGTTGGAGACAAACTGTAGTATATTCTGTTATAAATACATACAGATCTAATGAATTATAGTATGTGTTGGAAACAAACTGTAGTACATTCTGTTACACAATGAACACGCTGGCCCACTCACTGGGCACGTTGGCACACCCAATGGACATGCTAGGTCAAACCCTTGACACACACTGGCCCACTCACTGATCACGCTAGCTTACATACTGGACCACTCACTTGACATGCTAGCCTACACACTGGACACACTAGCTTACATACTGGACCACTCACTTGACATGCTAGCCCACACACTGATCACGATAGCTTACATACTGGACCACTCACTTGACATGCTAGCCTACACACTGGACACACTAGCCCACTCCCAGGCACGCTATCCTGGACCGTTGGTCCAATCACATGGCTATCTTTTACTCAAGCTGTAACTCATCTGGCTATCGCCGGCCGTGTATATATATATATATATGGGTCATAGTTAATAGTTTGGAACCTTCCATTTCTAGAATACTTGGTTAGAATAAAATGAACCCAAACTCTTCCAGACGTGTCCCTTTTCTTCTTCCCCTGTCCACTCTAATCCACCTGGCAGAGAGAGTGCGTACCAGCTAAACAAGGAGGGAGATATATAGATAACAAAGCGCAGTTAGGGTAAAAAAAACTAGAAGAGCGCCGGTCCCGCTGTCAGACAGTTATCTCGTTACAGAATTATTACAAAACAAGTAAATAGCTAATTATAGAGATAAGTAAAATCCTATATTTCAAGAATGCTTATCATAAACTTTCTTTCAAATCTTGAATCCAAATTTAAATCGTAGAATTTAAAAAAATGAAAATATGTTATAGAATTAAAATATTTAAAAATTGATTTTAAAAAATCGTTTAAGGCTTAGTGCCAGTGACAAATGAACTTTCTTTGCCGAATTGGGGGTGGTTTTTCCTAAATGGTTTTACACTCTCCCTCCACGCAAATGTGGGTTCATTTCCTCTAATTCAACCTTCCCCATTCCTAATCCATTAGCGTAATTAGTACTTAAAGCTTATAACCCGAACGGGTAGTAAGACGCGGTGAAAAAAGGAACTTTCTTTATAATGTCTATTCCATGATAAAAACCAAAATAACACCTTTTTCAGCAAATTAATTGTATTAATACAATTGTTTACATTTTTTAATTCGGCTATTTTAATTATACAAAACTGATACGGGGATTTGGGTTTGAATCCTGGTCGGGTTTAATTAGAGTATGTTTAATAAATGGTGTTTCACTTAACATCATCGCAAATGTATGTTAACTTGTTCAAAATTCAACGTTACTCATCCTCAGCACATCAGCGTAGTTTTCATATATCCGTAAAATATGAACGGGTAGTGAGGTACGATAAAAAAAATTTTGCCTATAAGATTAATTTGCTTTTATAATTCATTATATTTTCTAATTCAATCTTAAAATGGATTGGTTCCGCTCCTGTTAAGATCGATTGAGCTCATGAAAGACAGTGTTCCAATACTCTTGTAAGCTATTTAAAGCGGAATTAGCATACTTGGCTCTTCACGAAACTTCCATGTGAAATCGACTCACCCACACAGGTCCAACGCGCCTGTGGACGAATGAAAGGTTTCTTTTACGAGTAGTTAAGCTTGATATGTCGATACGAATCGATGGCCAGCAATTTTCTCACTTTGTTCATGGTGTTGTTCAAAGACCTGTCGAGGAAGAAAAATGAACTAGTAGTTCTATTATCAATAGACTTCTCTCCCTCCACCCTAAGTTGATAAGTACATGATTATTAAGAATTATGTCATGTTAATATCATTACTACACTCCTGGGAATTCTGTGGATTTCTCATTGGATTTCAAGTCGATTATTTCCTTGTTGATATAAACATGATTTTTTTCTTCATTTATTCGGGAATTTAACGTGCACTTTCTTAATACCCATTTTCTAAAACCTCGTGAAATTTTGTGAAACGATATAATAGGTCTTGTAAGAGCATAATAGTTTTAAGGGTTATTCTGGCAGGAGGTTAACCCAAGCTTATAAATTTCCTTGGAGGTCAAGAGTATTAGGTTGTCTTCCTGTTGAGAACAGCTTATAGCTAATATAGCTTCATCCTGTTGACGAGAGAGCACGGCGCGACCTACGGACCTTCTGACTCGTGTGAATCGAGATCAGCATGGTTGTGTGTGAGAAGAACACACGTTGTTGAATGCTGGAAGCCATGCTGGATGCATGTGTGGTAGAGTTGCCGTTAGACGAGGTGATGATATAACATGTGATCTGGCGGTTCACCCTGGCCAGAGGGTCAATCCCGGGTCTTTAGGTAGTTTTCGCGAGTCCAGTTATCGCGCGTGCTCCCTCGTCACGGGGGATCACCTCATATTTATGTAGTAGTTAGCCTCTATCTGGAGTAATAAACATATCTTCTTGGACTAACTCGCTAGCCTCATTCCCCACGAACCATCAATCCCAACCCCTACCACCCGGGGTCCATTCCAACCATGTAACCCCCTAGGGTGCTTCGTTAGTGTAGTAGTTAGGGTTGGCTACCGGGAACCCCAAATAAATAGGGACGTTATAGTCTTTACATTGTTGTAGAAACATTACACCAAAGATCTTAAATGAATAAATAAACACTGTTACTTATTCTATTGCATTAAGAACTAAGAAAACTCTTACATAAAAATTTAAGAATGAGAAACATCTTTGTCTGATAAAGAGCATAAGAATCAAATTTATATTCAAGATCTTAATTAAGACGAATGCTTATAGTTCATAAACTATTGGTTTTATATAATATATATTCCCAATAAAATATGCTTATTTTAAATAACTCTACAAATGTACAATGATAAGCTATTTCGTATCTCAAATAGTTGCGGAGAAATGAAGAAAATTGGAAATTTTCGAAATTTAAAGTACCCTCAAAATCATTTTTTATAAGAAAATTATACTTGTAATCTTGTTTATATTGATAAACCGTGACTATGTATAAAATTTAATCAAAATCGTTAGAGCGAATTTTGATAAAATTGATTTCATCTCTCTTTACCCTTCAGTAAATTACCCTTAAATTTAGGGTTGGGCACCTAATTCCAAAAAATTCTCGGGTAGACCTTATGAAAACCCCAGATACAGAGTTTAAGCGCGATCTGTAAGATTGTTTCGGCTCTACCTTGGGTACAGTCAGACAGACGGACGGCATTGCGAAAACCACCTTTTCTGTTTCAGAGTGTCAAAATCTCGAGCTAGAATTTTTTGACGATCACAGATGTCTAGAAAAAGGAACCAGGAATTATTTTTTTTAATTTATATTAAGAATATCAACACACAGGTTGTATGTCATTGTAATTACGTCACTGTCCGTATGGAGGGGATAAACTTTTTCAGCCTGTGTGTTGATATTCGCTGAAACTTGCTTAGTTACAATAGTGTATTCTATAGTTGCAAACAAAAAAACCTTCCTGAGTCGCAGATTTTTGTGATATCTGAAGTCTCGTGATATAAATTAATCACTCATGTGTAGATGACGATTTCCACACGTCCATCATAAACTCAGACTTAAGCTAAAAGTTACAACTGACCTTGAGCACAGGATGAGACCGGGATAACTCATTGGTAGAGCAATGGCGTGCTAAGTCAAAGGTCCCGGGTTAGAGTTTCATGTCCAGGTGACATTTTTGAACTAATTTAAATTGATATATATTTATGTTTAACAGAATTGACGCCAATACTCAATTAACAGTGCTTCTAACTATATTGATAGTAATACAATGAGTACCTTTTACAAGTGACACATAATGTATAACAAATCTCAATGAAGTACACTTGGTATTTGGCCCCAAACACACGGTCTATGTTTTGGTACATAATTCAGTAGAGAAACTTGATCTGAAACAGTGATGGCAGCTACTACGATATTCATGACATGCATTCATTATTTTCATCCTTGTTATGGGGGGAAGTTAATGTTGAAAAACAAATATTACTATTTTCAGAAATTTGTTTGTGTGGTATAAATTAATATTTCATTGTACATTTTTGAAAGATTTGTAAGATTTTTAAAATTAGGTTTATATAAAAATATTTATTGATAATATTTTATATAATTAAATATACATTATATTAAATATCAATATGAATAATTATTATTATGAATTATTACAAACCACAAGAAAATCTTTGTTCAAAAAATATTGACCGGAGTGATCTTAGAAGGATATATTATTTAAATACTCATAATATAAACATAATTAATTATAAATAACATGTTATGTATTATTTATTAATAATTTAACTATAAACTATTTATTTATACATACAGTATGATTATAAGCTCATTACCTAAACTTAAACCAGAGCATCTGTGTACAATAAAAAACAGAAAGCCTAGTAAAAAAATCTGGAAATATCAAAAATGAAAATATTTAAAGTAAGATGCAGCTTCAGGAGAACGCAACTGTAAGTATGTATATGCACCACAGGTTGCATATCATAAGGCGGGATGGTGTGCCCATCGGCGCGCAACCTGTCCGAAGGGTGATCCTGTTATAATGCAACCGACAGAGAATGTCGTGACCCACTTCGGTAGCTAGTTTCAAACCCCTTCTGTGATGTTTCTGTCTAAATATATGCAACTGGCTGTACACGTACGTATTTCCAGCTGCATACTTCCCTGCGTTGTTGAATCTAACTTCAACTTTTATTTATTTAAGCATGATGACTTTTCCAAACATGTTTACTAAGAAGTTTTGTTTATTTCCGCCTATGTATGCTGTGTCTTAAGTTTGGACAGATTTTAGAGAAAACCTGTATAGTACATTTAATTTAAACCCCGTATATCAATCTTATTTTAAACAAAATATTTTCGTTTAATTTTTTTTTTAAGTCAAAGAAATCTGTTTGATTTGTTAATATAAGACTATCTGTTTTCTCTTCTGCTAAAGCATCTGCTCATAAAAACTTCTTAAAAATTGTTCACAATATACCATAGTTTTCATTATAGTTACTTATTTTTCCAGCTACCACCAAGCTTGGCATATGGTAATACTATACTGTATTGAATTCAAGACTGAATTAAACATGACAAATATTCCTCTTGTTTACAACATATGCGTTATTGAACCTTAAGGGCTGGGTTTTTTACAAAATTAATTCGTCAGAACTTGGAAGAAACAAATTCGTCAGATTTTGCATCTGTGGTTTGTCCAATGGAAACGAATTTATCAGATGCAAATCAGTCACCCACGATTTTATTTCTGGAAACAATCGTGAATCGAATGAATAAAGATACGTTGGAATATATTTTAAACACCATTACGCCATCATTTATATAATTTTCAAATTTTCGTTAAATCATTCCACCATAAAAATGTTTCAGTGTGACTCTGAGGTAAGTTATACAATAGTTTTAATATTAAACTTTATATAAGTTTATTCATAAGAACACAAGACTTACATTTTAGCATGATTAATTTATTTTTAACTCATTTCTCGTTTCCATCTCGCAGTTGAAATACCATTCCCATCAAACCCTATTTAGAATATTTACTTTTATATTAAAACTGATATGTAGTACGTAGATTTAAAGATCTAAAATAAGTTCATTTTGTAGGTACTTGGCAACAGGTCCCTCGTTCAATACATTGGGATATTAATTTAGATTTTCACACACTAGTGTTGGAAGACTGGTTCATGAAACGTGTAGGCTATTTGGGATGCATTGCATGCTGTACATATCCCATTTACAAGAGATGATGGTATTATATCTATAACTGAAGGATTTTTGAATAAGTGGAAATTCCCAAATTTTGTTGGAAGTATAGACGGAAAACACATTCGCATAAAAAATACAGAGCCCTCAGGCAGCATGTATCGCGATAGAAACATAATTTTTTAATCATTTAACAAGTGTTTGCAGGGCAAAATTGCAAGTGTATTGCTATTTATGTAGGAGCATATGGCAAAGAAATTAACGAGGGTGTTTTTTCTCATTCCAATCTTTCTAAAAAGCTTGAAATATGAGCCCTTGCTGTTGGACGACAAAACTACTACCAGGAACAAATATTTCAGTAACTAGTGCTATTTTGGGAGAGTAATCATTTCCACTGAAATCTTACTTAATGAGAACTTTCCCAGTATTAATATTTAGACAAACAGAAACAGCTTTCGATGACCACCTGTCTTTGAGCACGACAAGTTGTTGAATGTTCGTTTGATATTATTAATAGCAAATAGAGAAAACTGTAAAAAAAGCAATTGAAGTAAAGCATGACTGTGCCTATAAAATTGTTAAATGTATGTGCTTGTTGCATAACATTATAATAATAGATAAAGGAGGGTAAGAAAGAAAGTAGCCTCATCTACTTTCCAACAAAAACATTCGGAAAACAGTAGCTTTGGTACACTAAGGGAAAATAAAGGCACCATTTATGCATATGTTATTAGAGATCAATTCAAAACATACTCGTATTTTTTTTAACTAGAATTGTACAAATGAAAATACTTCTTTTGTACATAATATATCACTTTGGAATACTACTCTAGGTGAATATTCCCTCATGTCAAAGTTAAATGTCTCTCAACATCCATGTGGAATACGTCTACACTACGCAATACAATTGGTCAGAATAACTGTGAAGAATCCCATCGAGATGGGATAGTTCGCGCTTCGGATGTTTTCATTCGAAGACGAACGAATTACTTCGGGTACAGGGGATGACCTTCAATACCTTTCAATAATATCGGATCGTTCGCAGCTATTCGTCTGTCTTTTGACGAAAATAATTAGGTTGAAAAGGCAGTCATTGTACAGGTCGCCTAAAAATACAAGCTAGTGACAGTTCGTATGTAGGTATATGTCAACCACCCACTTACCGCGCAGAACTCGTGTTACTTTATATTTAAATTATCGTTAATGTCCACAGTAATATTAATATTTAGCACCGCGTCTTACTACCCGTTCGGGTTATACGCTTTAAGTACTAATTACTCTAATGGATTAGGAATTGGGAATGCTGAATTAGAGGAAGTGAACCCGCATTTGCGTGGAAGGAGAGTGGAAAACCATTTAGGAAAAACCCCCCTCAGTTCACCCGACCGAGATTCGAACCTCGATCTCCCCGTCCTCGGCTGTCGAGCTCAACACGACTAACGCGTTAGCCAACTACGCCACCGAGGCGGGTAATGTCCACAGTAAATAAATTTAGATCGTATAAGGGATTTGTATTGCGTTGTGTGAAACTTAGTATAATTTTGTCATCAATTTTAATAATAATAATATTTAACCCTTTAGTGTAATTTAGCACATAGGCGTATAACCCAAACGGATAGTAAGGTGCTTTGCTAAAAAAAAAAACACTATTACATTCTGATTAACAAGCTAGTGTTATAAATTATTATCATAAATAAAATGGAAAAAAAAGTATAATATATTGCTAGTAAAAAAGAATACTAAAAAGTAAATTGTTGTAAGGTTCAGGGTTTGAAGCCTAGCCAGATGTGGCTTGTGTATTTTGACGCAATGTAATATATCACTGTGGTTTTCCTGAACTATTTTCGCGCTTCAAACGGATATCTTCCTCTCTACGACTTAGAGTAAGTTTTTAAGAGCTTATAATATGTTAAAATAGCCATAGTAATTTTAAATAAGTATATATATATATATATTATAAATATATATGAGTAAACTTTAAAAGCTACAAAGGCTATTAGTTTAAACTTCTGCTAAAGTTAATTGCTAAGACCTTAATTAAATTTTCAGTAAATGGGTAGTCTGCCTTTATAGTCTTCATTAATTAAAATGTTCATAATAAAACAAGAGGAAAGGAGAATGGATGGCCCTTAAATTAGTCCAGTGCATTAAAACACACAATAAGTTAAAATTTATACAAATTATGAGAGGGAGAAAAAAAAAGAATATTATGTTCGAGCAGGAAGTAGTGCTTGGATGGCAGAATTGAGTTACAGACACTGTTTCTTCAAACGATTAGATATAGTTCAGTTTCCACAGGAAATGTTACTAGATCTATTTTCATATAGGTGACCGGGCGGTCTAGGGGTAAGGTGTCAGACTTCTATGCTGGCAGCCGGGGTTCAATCCTCGGTCCCAGCACAGATTTATCTGATTACCAAACCCTTCCTTCACCTCTGACAAGACACTTGTGAATGTGGGGAATGCCAGGCCTCCACCGTGGTTCGGATTCCACGTTAAACTGTAGGTCCTCCATTTCATCTCACAATCACCCTACCATTACACATTAGCGTTAGTGAGTATAACCCGAACGAGTAGTAAGACGCGGTGCTAATAATAATAATAATACTTTCATATATTCATACATCAATTCATGTGATATGAAGCTGTCTCTTTTGATATATAATATAAATACCTATAAAATTGTAAAACTTTATCAATTTTCATCCCGAAATTAATTTTTCTTTCCTTAGAGCTCCTTTTATGAAAATTGAACTTGACTAGGATGTAAAAATACTTAAATACTAGATTCAAACTAAAGAAGCCTAGTTGTTTTGCTTAATTAATTTTAAACTAAAATGATAAGTCAAGACTTTACCTTGATCTTTACCCATATTACTTACCTAAAATACAAATAAGACATGATGTGACTCTTGGTTCGAGCTGAATTACCCACCAACGCTACAAATGAAAACTCCAGACTATCACAGTATTATTCGATAACTGGTTTAAGATATATTATCCACCAAATCTACACTCCATAATGTGAAATATAATGAAGTGTTTCTTTGGTTAATCTTTCTGTATATTGATATAAAACACTGATATTGTTCAAATCAATGTATTGATCTTGAAAATGTATGACATGGATATTAATATTTAAATACTGTGTGTAAATCCCGGAAAAAATGTTTAAAAAAAATATATACAATTTTTTCTGTCCTTAGAGCTAAATCTGAAACGGTTAGATGGATTTTTGTTCAAACTTCATATTTATATATTATTTTGCTTTTGCCCCAGAGCATTTTTTGGTTTTGATTTTAGACGTAAAATAATGAATAGTATTTAATTGATAAGTTAATTTTGGAAATTTGACAATTTTAAAAAAAAGCGTCTTTGTTAAAATAGATATCTGGTGAATATTTGAAATTTAAAATAATCTATATATATGTGTGTTTTTCATGGTAAAACTTCGTTTAAGGGTATTTCATTGGCAAATGATTATTGAAAATTCAAGGTTTTAAAGTTTATCACCAATGATTTATTTTCAAAGAAATGGAAGCGCTTAAAACAAAATATAACATTTTAAATTCTTTTTTTTTGGGGGGGGGGGGTGTCAAAT
>CABFOW010000964.1:102108-112428 GCA_902141385.1 Timema californicum
GGTGTCAAATAAATTTAAGGGTAGTTTCTGAAAACAAAATAATAATTTTTAGAAATTTTTCAAAAATGTTCATTTGGTTTAAAATCTGTATCTGAGGAGTATTTTACGTGATAGATAAAACTATATTTTTCGTTTTTCTAATTTAAAAAAACTACATTAGTATTGTTTTTTTAATGAAATTTTTGCAAAATTTGCCACAAGCTACAATAAACTATAATACCATATTTAATTTGCCATTTCATTTACTTTTTATTGTTTAGCTAGCTTATTTTAATGTTTCAGAATAACATGCATGAGCTGAGTTTCAGTTCAGAAATAGCTGTTTTTAAGTTCAACCCGATGGATAAAAACGTAGTGGTCTTCAAAATATAACACTCATTGAATAAATTCGACCAAGACACCAAATATGTAACGATTAAAGAAGTGATTCTGAAAGTGGGGTCCATGGACCCCAATGAGTCGTCGAGATCCGTATAGGGGGGTCTGTCAGATCGTTCAAGGAATCCGCGACATAATTTTAGATATTTTTAGATATTATAAAATTTTGTACAAAAGTGTAAATCGCTACTATCTACAATACACAATGGAGATGTCTTCTCATACTAAATTTCAGTGAGAAAGTGAGGCTGAAAATTGAGGGTTTGGCCACGTCCCTTGTGCCCAAATCTTTGAGAGTAGAATTTGAAAACTCATTTTTATTAGTTTTCTCATCAGCCAGCCCTAAACACTTTCAGAAAAAACACTGAAACATTTTATTCCTTTTCCAAAAACTTATTTATGCAAGCACGCCTTTTTTTTTGCTGTTTGTGGTACGAGAACTTTTAAATGAAATCGTCTTAGTGCGGAATGAGATTTAATGAGATTATCACTAAAATTGCTTCAGGTTTAACTGATATCTTAAATTTCACATAAGTATTTCTATTCTTCACATAAATTATCGGTTATAAATGTACAAATGTGATACATATTATATTCTATTTTAATTTTTATTGTGATTCTTTTTTACATTAATTTAAAAAATATATTATGTCTAAGGACACCAAATATAATACATACATTTATTTTATTTTCATTTTTATTGTAATTAAATTTATACTAAACATATATTATGACTAAATTATCGGTTTAACATAAAATAAATTTATTATTGTAACTTTTTGTTATCATTTATCCTACATCAAGGAGTCCATAAATCAGGTGTTCCCTGGTTAGAGGGTCCACGTGACTAAGAAGTTTGAGAACCACTAGACTAGAGCAATCAAAATCAAATAACGTTAAAGAAAGGTTATAAATGTGCCTTCTCTTCTCTAATTTAGTGTATCAATTCTATAATGAACCATTAAACATGTTAAAAGCAACTCCATCGGGTAAAACCAAACACGAGCTATACCAAACTAGTGGCCGCCATCTAATGGCGAAGATAGTGCCAGCTTCTGTGGTCAGCTCAACGAACCCTCTGGCTGCTAATCTTAGTTTTCTAAACAGGAGCTGCTACTTATTTAGTTAGTTCCTCATTTGTCCTCATTGAGGCTAAGTTGACTCCGTTCCATACCCACTGCTTAACAGAAAATCTTGAAGCGCTAGGAATCAAACCATGAACCTCTGGATTTGTAACCAGAAACTTTTCAAAAAAGAATGGTAAAATATATAAAAAGAATTTAAAACAGCCATACTTCGACCTAGAACTAGTTATGGGATGCACATATGATTTTATATTTATTTTTTATTTGGCGCCACGTCTTATTACCCGTTTGGGTCTTACACTTATGCACTAATTACACTAATTGTTTTTAGGGACGAGGAAGGAAATATTTAGAGGAAATGTTCCCGCATTTGGGTGGAGGGAGAGTGGAAAACCGTTTAGTCAAAACCACCCTCAGTACATCTGACTGAGATTCGAACCTCAATCTCCTCGTCATCGGCAGTTTTTTCTACCTCGAGAGTAGCGCGTTAGACCACGCGGCCACTGAAATGAGTGGTTTTCTATTTAATTTATTTTATAATTTGAACCGCTAGCGTTAGCCTGATAACATCTTCTGGTACAAACATTGTAGGAGACTAACCAGAAGATGTGGTTTTTCACAAACGGCCGTTAATTAACGTCTCTACACGGACAATCTCCTTTTAATGGTTTCAAACTCCCCTTTGAGTTGAAGTTCAAAGGCAGCTCATGCCTTTAATTAAGTAATAATTACCTTCAGATAGTTTTAGAAGACTTGATTGGATATCGTCATTGATATATCACTCCTCCACCTGAATCTCAGCCCGCACACCCCTCACCTCACCCCTACCGTCTTCCAACCGCGCCCGATGAGATGAGGTTTCATGCGGCTACGCGTGGGGGCGATGCCTCAGGGTTAAAGGGCGGTGGGATCGATTCCATGATGATTGCCTCGCTTCAAGGCAACAGAAGGGCAACATTATAGCCGGGATTCGGATATCGTTGCACAATCCTGTTCTTATAGTCCGATTTTCATAGGAAGGGCTGTTTAGAAGATACGATGATTTTTGTTTTTTCTGCGGACAAAACTGACAACATCTTACAGTATTATGAGTTTCATCTTTTAACAAAGAGGAATTGAGGTCCTGGGTTTAACTTGACCGTTTGGCATCTCATTGGTCTGCTACACGATTACTGCCCAACGCATGGACCAATCTTAACCAATTTTCCAGGGACATACCTTGTACTTAGGCCAGATGACGTGTCACTCTGTTATTGGTGTTTAATTTCGACATTGATTGTGAGACTGACGTCTTAAATCCTGTGATCACGTTAGACTTGTTATTCTCTATTAATATAAGGTACTATTGATTAAAAGTATACCTGCTTAGGTGTCCGCGTGGTCTAGCGTCCTACTCTCGTAGTAGAATAGACTGCCGATGACGGGAAGATCTAGGTTCAAATCTCGGTTGGGTGTGCTGAAAGTGGATTTCTCAAAATGGTTTTCCACTTTACCTTCACGCAAATCTAGGTACATTTCCCGTAAAAATCACTTTCCTAAGTTATAAAATCACTAACGTAACTAGTACATAAGCATATAACCTGAACGGGTAGTAAGACGTGGTGCTAAAAAAATATTTTATTTTATGTCTAATTTAATCACCAAAAACTATATCAACTTGAAATCCAAACAGAAATGTTAAAAATGTAGTAACATTACGTGCTTATATTATATAAAATTTATTATATTTAAAATTTCAAATATTTAATCAAATATTTATTCAAATTTAAATATACATTTAATTAATCAAACGTTATTAAAATAATATTAAATAGTTGATTATATATATATATATATATAATACATTTGTATAAAATTATATATATATATATATATATATAATACATTTGTATAATCTAATAAATAAATTATTTTTAATTCAAGATATTTTATATATTATTTATAGGTATTTATAGTATATAAATCAACATGAATTCCCATTTTATAAGTTTATAAAAAATGGGAGCCTATTTATTTTTACTATTAAATATATTTAAGTACTAATAAAATAATGATTTAATTTATATTAACATATAATTAAACTATAAAATAGTCCTTTTTAAATAAAATATTGGTATTGCTGATCAAAATACCTAAGGTTCACAGAACTACTGGTAGGCCATGACTCAACGTATGAATACGTTTAAAAAAAGTATAGTAAAATTTCTGGCTGCCATACAAGGCCTTTATTATCACAATAGGACTGCATTGGCTTGCCATTACAAACCAATAGTTTTGTATTCTTATATAATGGTATTAAAATATCCACTACAAAAATTTTGAAGACTCAACAAATTATCGATTACCACGTGGTCTAAGGCGTCACTCGTGTTAGAGTAGACTGACGAAGACAGGGTGATTGGGATCGAATTCCGGTTGGGTTTAATAGGGTGGTTGTTTTCAAATCTCCCTTTACGCAAATGTGGGTTCACTTCCTCTAAATTCAACCTTATTCATATTTAATTAATTAGCTTAATTAGTGCATATTTGTGTAACCTTAAAAGGTAGTAAGATGCGGTGTTAAAAAGAATACTCGTGAGAATTAGGAATAGAGAAAGGGAATCTTTGCTTGGTTGCTCGAGAAGCTAATAAAAACCTATAATAATTTTTTTTCTAGCACCGCATCTTACTAACTATTTAGGTGATACGCATATGTACTAATTATGCTAATGAGTATGTAATGAGGAAAGCTGAAATAAAGGAAGTGTACTTGAACTTGCGTGGAGAAAAAGGGGAAAACAATTTTTGAATAACCCACCCTCCCCCTTAATACACCCAACCGGGACTCAAGCCCCGATCTACCTATAATCGTCAGTCTAGTATATTGCAAGAGTGACGCTTTAGATCGTGTGTCCAGTGAAGCAGGTCATAATAATATTAATATCCGTTCACTTCACAAATCAATATACATTTAACAAACAGGTGTGTGTGTGTGTATGTGTTTATTATTAGCAGCGCGTCTTACTACCCGTTCAGGTTATACGCACTTACGCTAATGTGTAATGATAGGGTTATTGTGAGATGAAATGGAGGACCTACAGTTTAACGTGGAATCCGAACCACGGTGGAGGCCTGGCATTCCCCACATCCACAAGTTGTCTTGTCAGAGGTGAAGGAAGGGTTTGGTGATCAGATAAATATTTGCCGGGACCGAGGATTGAACCCCGGCCGCCAGCATAGAAGACTGACACATTACCCCTAGACCACCAGGTCACCGTGTGTATGTGCGTGTGTGTGTATGCTAAATGTGGAATGGAAACATTTCCAGAAAATACGTATATTGAGATATCAATCTAGAAATGCCTGACCTCTACAGAAATAAGCCCAGTTTACAGCCTAAAGGAAATATGTGCTATTAAATACCGTTGTGTGACGTCACTTTAAAAACTATATTTACTGCAGATAGTTTTTGTTTCGTCTGAAAAATTCTGCTTCTTTGACCTAAATTTCTTTCTGCCTTCTGCAATTCGTATGTGTTCGAAGATGGCCAGACTTTAAGTGGGCTTTAGGATCTCTGCAGCTTTCTCTGTAGCCTATCTCTGCGGCTTAACCGGTAGCCTAGTTTGCGCACCATTGAAAGATGAAATTGAAAATAAAAAAAATTGGATGGATGCATGGAAAAGCTGCAAAACGGCATACTGTGTCTTTCTTATTTAGCGCTTCAAAAAACTTGTGCATTTTTGCCACTTATGTTGCTCATTCTTCCTTGCGTTCACCAACTTCTGGTTTAATTTTGATAGGTTGGGTAGTATTTCTATAATAAACTTGTCATATACAGCCTTAAAAACTAGTCATTATTATAATTAAAAACCAAAAATAAAATAATACAGACTAGTTTTTTTTTCTATATATTTCACCTATTAATGCTACACATTTTTACTTTCTCGCTATCGTACAGGTAGAGAACGTATTGGCATCGTCAAAAAAAATCGAATTCGAGATTTTGATGAATCTCGACGTTTCATGACCCCCCCGAATCCGAAAAAGTTGTTTTTAAATTTCCTTCGGTCTCTGTCTATCTATACCTCCGACTAGAGTCTAAACAATTTTACCGATCGGGTTAAAACTTGGTATCTAGGGTTTTCATAGTGTTTCTCCGAGGAATTTTTGGAATTGGATATCCAAATCTAAAATTAAGGGTATTTTCCTTAAGGGCGAAAAGATAAAAAATCGTTTTTATAAAAATCACCTTTAACGATTTTGATTCAATTTCATTTATAAGTTTTGATAAAAATAACAAACCAAGTGGATAATCTTAACTCTTGGTTAAAATGAGTTTAAGGGTTCCGGTCTGATGCGTAAATTATATTTTTTAATTTTATCTCCGTAATTCTTTGAGAAATCAATTAAATTATTATTGCATTCATGTATTTCTATTTATAATAAACATCTTTTACTTGAAACATATTTTTATAAAACCAATAGTTTTCAAATTATCGAAAATATACATATTTATAACATCTCCAACACTTTAAGGTAAAGTATTATGACCGTCAAAAAAAAAAATCTGAACTGAGAAGTTGATGGATGTTGACGTTTAATGACCCTTTAAACAATAAATAGTGGTCAAAAGTCAAAAAGTGTATTACGTATGCATGGCGCAATTTGGTCTCAGGTTCACTAGTATATATTATATTACGAATTTTGAGTAAATATCTCCATTTTTAAACAATAGAGTGAGAAAGTCCATATGGAGTTCCGTACCATTTATTGTTTTATTTAGTTCTAAGATATCAAATTTGGTTTATGCCTCGTCACAAAGACACAGATTTTTATTACTTGTATTTTTTTATGTTACATCACAGTCAATGCTCGTGAAACTGTTGCATCCTCTCTGAGTCCTAATACTACCCGGTCATAAAAAGTAATAATAGGGAGAGGATGAACTTAACATACATGAAGAATAAAAAAATATAGATTCAACAAAATGAGCAGTTTTATTCATTTAAATGACAATAGCGCAGATAACAATAGATGGTCTCATTATATCATTATGAGTACAGTTGGAAATTATGCTCGAAGCAAACAACTTTATATCAGTAAAGTTGCGCAAGTGTTTTAACAAAAGGAAACATGAAATCCATCATAATATTGATAGACCAGTCTATATGAGACAATACCACAGCGTATATATTTAAATGCGATACAAAATTATAAGGGCCTAATGGGCACCTTGATATGGTTCCAAAGGTTTCGTAACTCACAATAAACGATATCATAAATATAAAGTAATTTAAATTTGACGACCAGACAACAGTGTTTACAAAACGTGAGGGTTTGACTACCATACCTAAGCCAAACTCCCACGGGACTATCCAATCTGACTGAGAATATGGGACACACAGGTCCATCAATTAACAAAACTTTAGCTGTTCAAATAGAACGTACGTTACAAAAGATTAAAGTCGTCCTAATACAAATTCCAATAAAAAGTTACTTCACGTTACGTTAATTCAAACCATAATTTTAAATAAGAAAAGTTACTTCAAAAAAAAACCGGGGATACTCTACAATTCCGAACAATTAAATATTAACATGTCAACTTCTAATCAGCCCGTAACTGAGGATATTTACGAGAATAAACACATAAGCATAAGTCCAGCGCCCGAGCGGCGACATTTTAAAGATAGAGTATTTAAAATAAATTGACGATTAAATTATAAATACGTTAGATTTTGAAACAGAATATTATATGTAAAAAGTTTATATTTGATCAAGAAGTTAGAGTTCATAACTCCACTCGTCTAATCGACGATTTTGATACATTTTACAAGTATTTCTCCAGCCATTGTCCAGGTCCATGACAATGGTCTGTCGTCGATCGTTGATCGTAGAATAGTCAATTATTGCAAGCTTGCACAGCCATTATATAGCGATTTCGTTGTTCTGGAAGGGCGGTGGGAGTACACAAAACAAACACGCATGATGACGTCAACGATGTCTTGAAACAGTCATGTAGACCATTGTTGATTCCACTCGATCCATCGGAATATCCGTGAATATCTCTAATCCCCCGATGTTTTGAAGGAGGTTCCTCTAGCATCCGTCAGAAGTCAGAAACATAATTGTCGTCTAGTTGAAGTTGATAGTTCTTGGCTCATTTCACGCTGGTACAGTCGGAGTGCCGGGACGCTTGTTGACCCACTCGCCAGTATAGGATTCCAGGCGCCGGCCAGCCTTGCAGGATTCTATTGTGAGCAGATTAGTATTGTAAGTACGTGAACAAATTAATACTTAGAATTGGATTGAGTAATGAAATATATTGTGCCGCCTCGTATTTATTATGTCTTCTTAGTCTACAAGAACTACAACAGAGAAACATACTATTGTAGGGATCCTAATGGAGTTGAACTTATATTGGAGNAACATACTATTGTAGGGATCCTAATGGTGTTGAACTTATATTGGAGCGGGTAGTATTCTTTGATGCGATACATCTATTTACGTTAGTATTGGGCGGGGTCCAGTTGTAACATTATACCACGTAATGTTACAAAACTTTCAATTTATAGCTTGCTATTTGCTCTTTTTTTTTTTTGTCATTTTGCGTTTTTAAGATATATTTTTTTAGTTTGCGTGATTTCTTAGTCAATTTTATAAATTATTGGATCAGTGTACTGAATTAGTGGTCATGGTTCCTAGCTACAGATCCAGATGTCCCAAGTTTGATCCCTGGTGCTTTCCGTATTTTCTTCGAAACAGGGGCTCATCTCAAATTTGAGAGGACAAATAAGGATCTACGTAAATGAAAAAGTAGCGGCCCCAGTCAAGAAAACTAAGATTTAAACGCCAAAGGGATCGACGTGCTGATAACATGACATTCTCCATCCGATAATTTTGGCACTATCTTCGCCAAGAGATGACGGTATAGCTCTATCTCGGATTGACACCATGGAGATTTTTTTATATAAATCCATGAAAAATAGTTTTTAATTACTTTTAAATTTTGTAAAAAGGAAACCAAAAGGAGATTCTGAAAGTAGAAACTGACAAGACCAGTAATTATCTAATGTTGTCATTAGATATATTCATAAATATCGAATCCTTAATAATTATATTAAGGATCCTCTACCCTAAAGGAGTTAATATTTCACTTTATCCACGTGATTACACGGGTAGATTTCCTCTAAATTGTATCTACAAAATACCTACCCCACCGTCGAAGATTCATTTGCATACAGCCAAGACGAGAAATAGGACTAACACGTGATGGAAATTTAAGAGCATTCAACAATAAGAATTTAATGTAAAATTTTAACAAATGTATAATCAATGTAAAGTAATAGTATGCTTTTTATGTACTATTAATAAAGTAAAATAAAATCTGTATGGGGATGAGATTATATATTGCTAGATAATCAAATAAGGTGTATACAATGATTTTTTATTATAATTTTATTAATAGTCTAAATATTTCATCGTACACAACTTTATTGCATACTTTAGCGAATTTGACCCTTGTAGCTCGTGAACTGAAATATTTTATTACAATATGTAAATTATAAAATATACTTACATATTCAATGGCGTAAATAAATCGAAATTTCTTTGCCTCACTCACAAAAGAACGACATCTATTCCTATCTTGAGCTAGTTATATCCAGTCCACCTCATTAAACCATATTCCTATATTGAGCTAGTCTTATCCAGTCCACCTCATTACTCTCTATCCTTATTTTGAGTTAGATATATCCATACTACCTCATTACACCATATCCCTATCTTGAGCTAATTATACCCAGTCCACCTCATTACACCATATCCCTATCTTGAGCTAATTATATCCAGTCCACCTTATTACACCCGATATCTCCAATTTGTCTCCTCCCATTGGTTTTGACAAGGTTCTAGAATTTTCCATTTTCACTGCATGTCCTGCAATAATGTTTTTAACTTTTGAATGACCCTAAATAATATAAGCCACGGGGAATTCCTTCTAACCCCGTCTCACTACCTGTTTGCGTGACACTAATTATGTTCATGTGTTAGGTATGAGTAAGGATGTATTTAGAGGAGATGTACCAACATATGCATGGAAGGAGAATGTTAGATCTGTTAAGAAATAACACGTTCATTCACCCAACTGGGATCCGAACTAGCCTCAATCTCACCATCATCAGAAGCACCGTCTATTGATTGTGTGACACCTTTGACCATTCGGTAACTGAGGCTGGTCACACATAAACTGGATCGTTGTGAGGGGGGTCGGGGATAGGGTATAAGGGGTAAATAACAAAGTTAACACCTACCATCTTGGAACGAATAAATGCTATTAATATTTGATTCCTATATTGGATTAAGGTTTATTTCCGAGAAAAGTAATTTTCTTGGAACGTAATAGAGCTGGCTGTAGTGGGCCACATATGAGACCCCCCTGGTTGTTATGGTATGTTTGGGGGCTGAAGGGAGGGGGAGAAATATAACTATAACAAAGAAAGCATAAGAACTTCATCCCTTTGAAACCCACGCGATCTCATTCTATACTGGCAGGTGACTTTGTTTGCCCCATTTGACAGTTCGTGGAGTGACACACAAACTTATACCATAAGTTTTCTCCCGCGAGTAGTATTCTTTTATCAGTACAATAAACATGGACTAACCCACGGTATAGTGGTCAGTGTACCTGGCCATGAGTCTAGGGGTCCTGTGTTCGAATTCCGGCTGGTACCTTGGGTATATTTCCCTCAATAGGAGTGATCCCAATGGTCATCAGGGATTGGTTATTATAGTTTTATTATTATTATTATTATTATTATTATTATTATTAGCACCACGTCTTACTACCCGTTCGGGTTATACGCACCTACGCTAATGTATA
>CABFOW010000964.1:112531-136458 GCA_902141385.1 Timema californicum
ATCCGAACCACGGTGGAGGCCTGGCATTCCTCACATTCACAAGATGTCTTGTCAGAGGTGAAGGAAGGGTTTGGTAATCAGATAAATATTTGCCGGGACCGAGGATTGAACCCCGGCCGCCAGCATAGAAGTCTGACACCTTACCCCTAGATCACCAGGTCACCTATAGCCTGACTAAGGTTAAGACTCACCTAGGTTCCACACCCCCATATTCACTGTCATCACATCATATCATGGCTAGTACAAACAACAAACAACAACAAATAGTCTACATACAGGCGACAAAACTGAATGTTATATCCCTCCGGTCAAATGTTTCATACGTTAAAACAATTCTAGCAGGTAGAAGGGATTTTCATGAAGAAAGGCTTTTACTCATAATCAACCAAAATGAATTTTTAGCTCTGGTACTCATTTTGGCTAACCCATATTTTATAAGAACATTATTATTAACAAATCTAAACCAAACAACCTAATAAAAACACATAAAAATTACACCAGGATTGATACCGAGGGAGTAATTTAAGTTGATATATCAGAATATTCCATAAATGAAGTATTTTAGAAAAATCGTTTCGAACAAATGTTTATTTTTTATTTTTGAGAGGAAGAGATAACAGCACAAGTTTTTGTTTATTTGTTTGACATCTTCGAGGTTATTTCAATTTCAACTTTGCTTTTATTTTTTTTAAAAGAAACTTAATTTTTAATGATATTTTATTCCACATTAAAAGACAAACAGATAAGTCCATATACAATTTTTATTAGACTTTTATTTTTGAAGGTATTTTAACATGAATATTTTTATTCCAGAACTTTTTAGCACCGTAAACTTGTATCGATGTTAATGGTTATCATTTTGAACATTTATGAAAGAAATATTATTAAAAATATTGCATTTAACATGATAAAGAACAGCATTATATATCGTTTAATTTAATATTTAATATTTAGCAACGCGTCTTACTACCCGTTCGGGTTATACGCTTTAAGTACTAATTACTCTAATGGGGTTAGGAATTGGGAAGGTTGAATTAGAGGAAGTGAACCCGCATTTGCGTGGAGGGAGAGTGGAAAACCATTTAGGAAAAACCAACCCCAGTTCACCCGACCGAGATTCGAACCTCGATCTCCCCGTCCTCAGCAGTCGAGCTCAACACGACAAGCGCGTTAGTCAACTACGCCACCGAGGCGGGTAGCATAATATAGGTAATACAAATTTCCTGAGTAAAAATGTTTGTAAGAAAATACAAGCTAGTAAAATATATAAAAATATATAAAAATAACACTGCGTCTTACTACCCGTTCAGGATATACTCCTAAATACCAACTATACTAATGATGCTAGAGATTAGGAATGTTATATTCAGAGAAAGTCTACCTGAACTTGCGTGGAGGCAGAGTGGAAAAACCATTTTGTAAAAAGAAAACCTCATTACACCCGACCAAGATTCAAACCTATATCTCCTCACCCTCGGCAGTCTAGTTTGGTGTAGTTATATACGTGTGTGTTGAATATCACGTATCGCTATCATGCAGGGCGCGCACGTGCATGGGCCGCTAAACAACATACGTCAAGTTATATGATGCAGCTGTCACGTTTAATATTATTATTATTAGCACCGCGTCTTACTACCCGTTCGGGTTATACGCACTTACGCAAATGTGTAATGGTAGGGTGATTGTGAGATGAAATGGAGGACCTACAGTTTAACTTGGAATTCGAACCACGGTGGAGGCCCGGCATTCCCCACATTCACAAGATGTCTTGTCAGAGGTGAAGGAAGGGTTTGGTAATCAGATAAATTTGTGCCGGGACTGAGGATTGAACCCCGGCCTCCAGCACAGAAGTCTGACACCTTACCCCTAGACCGCCAGGTCACCTCACGTTTAATAGATTGTATTAATACATATAATAGTAATGTTATCAGTGTTGACCGTAGAAAATATATTTTTATTTTTAAATTGTACTGAAAATATCTATTCGTTATAAAATCAAGGTGTACCGTTCACCACCTCCATCTCTAACCGCTAGAGGCCACACTAGCAGGGAAGAGGGCGGGCGGAAACTATAACGAATTTAACGTAACAAAAATATGAACATTTGCAAGTTAAAGAAAATATTGATGTTTTATTCAAAGTAAGACAACAGAGGTAAACAAAATAATACTTTCCCTCACAAGGCGAACTAATTGGGGTAGAAAAACATATAAACATGGTAGAGACTGCGCTTGTGCAGTACGTTTGAGGTTATGTTTCACAATATCTAAGTAATAGTAGTCCTTGAAGAAGACCACGTTTGAAACAAAAAAGCTATAACATAAATTATTTATTTATTTTTATGAATAAGTCTGGAAGAGACCCAGTAATAATCAAAAATCGTTAATATAACAATAAAGAGCTTAAATAGCTCATATACTTGGTTAACAAAGCGGCTGAATTACCCTTGTGACTTCAGACTAAACAAACATATTAAATCATTAAACCTTTGAATCCTTATTATATCAATAAAGAGCATAAAGAGCTTGAAATATAAAGGTACAAGGTATTTCCACTATTGGAATATCAAAGAGTTTAAATTCCAACAAAACAAATAGGTTAAACCATTAACCCTTTTAAATTTTACTTAACAGTAAAGAGCTTAAAAAGTTTGAAATATAAAGATTAACAAAGCACCTGAATCACTCTTGGTAATTCCGACTATATCATTAAATTTTAAGATTAAATTCAAATTCAAATATCAATTCTGGTCAAAATAAATTACCCAAAGATTTGACTTCCTGACATAGCTCAAACTTCTGTGGAAATATTTATTACTTCCACCAACGTAGAAGTATTTGAGAAGAATTCGATTTGTTACTTTTTAATATGATAGAAAACAATACATTAGAATACTGGTATTTTTTCACTAAACGAATATGTATTGTTAAAGTTATAACTTATAAACCAACAAAAATAAATACTCTTTTATAGTTTATTCAAATAAAATACGTCTACAAAATGTTATCTATAAATTAAACACTATCAAATTTTAAATTTAAACAATTATTGGTAACCACAAGTGCAATAAAACTTATATTTAAACTAAATATTCCAAGCAATAAAAAGAATCAAAAAGTCGCTATCTACAAATAAGACTAAATTGCACATAAAGACGAGCGCCCAAACGGCAACAGGTAACATTTAGGGTTCCATAAAACAAATTTAGCTTCCAACAAAAATCTTCTTGTGAAAAATTACTGAAGCTTACACAGAACAATTGTAATCATATAATTAACTAAGTTTCCAAACAGCCAAACCTATTATAAATCGATTATATTTAAATATTTAATAAAATATAAAAAGTTTATATTTTGACATTCTGGAACAATTATATCCAAATCTGGCACAGAACTTCTCGTGGAAGTGTCGGATTTAATAGTCGACTATGTTAGCTGACCACCAGCTTTATATAGGTCTAGTTGATGGGTATAAGGGGGAGGGGTGAATCTTCGTATTAAAAGTATAATGCCACGTTGCAAACACGTGCTAGCAGCATGGTTCTCTTGGTAACAACCGTCATCACATCATGTAGACACGTCATCTAGACACGTATACCGGAAATCTGGTGAGTTGGCAGTTACGATTACGTATAGTTTGTCTGTCGGCTGACTGGTCCAATCAGCGCAGGTCTAGATCATCTCATACGGTGTCTTCTATTTGAATTATTGGATGTGCACCAGTCGTGCGATGGTTGTTGGCCGAGACTATAGGGAGAGTAAAAGAACATATTTTAGACATAGTAAGGTGTTGTAAATCTTTGATATTGCAGGATGTCTATATGTATTGCTTATTTGGTGTGGGTAGTATTGATATAACATTATCTAGCTATGCTAATGTTACAATGGTATACGTTAACGTTAACATTGCATCCACCCGCTTCAGTGGCCAAATGGTCTAACGCACTACTCTTTCAGTAGACTGGACTGCCAATAAAAAGGGGATTTAGGTTAGAATTTTTGTTGGGTGCATTGAAGGTGATTTTTACAACTTAGTTTTCCACTCTCCCTCCAAGAAAATGCGTATACACTTCCTATAACTTTACTAGTTCATTGCGTATAACCCGAACGGTTAGTAAGACGCGGTGCTAATAATAATAATAATAATAATAATAATAATAATACTAGTTCATAAAACCACTATCGTGTTTAGTACATAGACCTATGACCCGAACGGGTAGTAAGACGTGGTGCTAAAAAAAAATGCATGCGGAAAGAATGTAAGAGTTAGAAAAAGTAGGTATTTGGAGAGAACATATCACATCACTTCACTAACTCAGCCGAAAACAATACTATAAGTGGCTGCCTTTTCGCGCACTTAAACAGCTGCCAATTCTCTTTAAACACGCTTCTGAAGATCCTTACAAAAAATCCCCATTGAAATATCAACATAAACCATTATACTTGTCTTATTTCTGGTAACATTATTTCTAAACTCTTCTGCTCACTTCTTCGTGCGTGTCCGCCAAGACGTGACACGAAGCACTTTGGCACCCAACTCTCTGTTTCTGACTACAAAAGAGGGTGCCTTTTGGTCTGTTCAATGAAATAGATGAGATTAGCATACATCACATGAGATAGTCCAACCACGTAAGTGTTAAAGATGGGTTGGTTTAGTATTTTAGTTTCTCCTGTGAATTTAATAAACCTCCGCCTTTGAGGTGAAAATAAATTCTAACGATATTAATCTGCCGTGAAAGAAGAAGCGAGCTAAAGAAAATATGTGAAGTTCTAGCATAAACGCTATATATGCCCTTCTTATCCTCTCTTATCAATCTGAAATAATCACTTTTTTGTTTTTAAATAAAATTTTATATTTGTGACTAAAAAAACTGAATCATTACTATCCGAGATAACAGAAATAACAATGATAAAATGTAGATACCCTCCCATTTCCTCTTAAGCTGTTTTGTTTTAATTTGGTTCTGTTCAATATACTTTTTTGAAAAATAACATTTCTTTTTAATTACTTCAGCTACATTTTTTTTAAACTTTTAAAATACATATTTTATTCAACAGAATGCAAGAGTTTAGTTACTAAAAGCTTTTGATTTGATTTTACATTTTGCCAAGCGCGTGTTTGATTTAGTCGTGTGAATTATTATTATTATTATTATTTATAGCACCGCGTCTTACTACCCGTTCGGGTTATACGCACTTACGCTAATGTGTGATGGTAGGGTGATTGTGAGATGAAATGAAGGACCTACAGTTTAACGTGGAATCCGAACCACGGTGGAGGCCTGGCATTCCTCACATTCACAAGATGTCTTGTCAGAGGTGAAGGAAGGGTTTGGTAATCAAATAAATCTTTGCTGGCACCGAGGATTGAACCCCGGCCGCCAGCTTAGAAGTCTGACACCTTACCCCTAGACCACCAGGTCACCGTGAATTTATTAAGAGTTATTGTTGTTAAAGCCTATATTTTAGGTATTTTTTGAAAATTGGAAGTAATATTTTAAAAGATTAGACTGTCGATGACCAGGAGATCATGGTTAGAATTTCAGCCATGTTACTGAGGTGATTTTTCCAAAATGGCTTTCCACTCTCCCTCCACGCAAATGTCGGTACACTTCCTCTAAATATAACCTTCCTAATCACTAAAGCCACTAACGTCAATAGTACAAGTGTATAAATTAAATGGGTAGAAAGATGCAGTGTTTAAAATATTCACACAATACTTAATATTGGGGTTGAAACTCATTTATGGGAAGTTAACTAATGACTTATTTTTATAATTACTTTATCGATTTGGTTTAAAATGGGTTTATCGGTAGTGTTCGGAATGATAAACAACACCTTGTACTGGTTTTAGGGGTAAACATTTATTTAAGGGTGGTTTGGTGATGATTAAATTCTAATATATTTGATGTATTCTAAAAAGGGCTCCGATGAATTTATTTAAAATAGATATAAAGGGAAAGGTTTACCTCCCAAATAATAATGTATATTTTGTTTATGGGATAGTAATAACCAAAGACTGGTTTTTGTATATTTTTGAAATTTGTAAAAAATAAATAAATAAATATATATATAGCAATTTTCTGAGAAATAAATATTGGGGAAATATATAATAAGTTAATGAATTTTTTTTATTTCTTTTTCCAAAACTATTTAATTTAAGTGTATTTTGCTTGGGCCTAGGATAAACTTTAGAAAAATGAAATTTTTATAAATTGGCCTTAAAGTGTGATTTTAAAATGGGTATCTGGGAATTATTTTTGTTGATGAATAAGAATACATTTTTATGTTTACTTATTACAAATAATTGTATGCTGGTTAACACATTTCTTTTTAATATTTTTAATTTGTTCAAAATAATTGAACAATTAGGTTTAATTTTTATAAAAAGTTTGTGTTGTGGTTAAACAATATTATGTTGTTGTTTTTATAAATAAAACTTATTCAAAAGTAATTTACTGAGAACCTCTTTTTGAAGTTATTCCAAGCTATACATAATATGAGAAAGTTAGTGCGATTGTCTTTTTGCCATTTGATTTTACTTTCTCGTGACCCTGGGGAAGAGGAATAACTGTGATTGTAAAAAAAAAAGTAGGTTTAGATTTTAATGGATTTCGACCTCTCATGACCCCCTAAAAATATGTAGATTTTTTTGTGTAACAAGAGAAAAAACAATTATTGAAATATCTGTAATGATAGAAATTTGTCAAGCTAATTGAGGTATCTGATACATTTGGCACGGTACGGGTTGGATGTCATTTGTCACATATCAGATTTTTTTTAATACATAAGGGATTGAAACAAGTAAATTCACTTTTCCCGTTACTTTTTAGTCTAGCCTTAAAGTATGCTATTTGGGTGATGCAAGAAAGTATGAAAAGATTTACACTAAACGGTGCAATGCATCTATTAGGATTTGCAGACGATTTAGCTTAGTTGGAAAATAGTAAGGAAGCTGTTGATAGAAATGCAGAAAGTTTACTAGAGGCTAGTAATCAAATAGTGTAACACCACCCTTATTCACCAACAAATAAAGGCTGGTGCACAACAATAATATTAACTAAGAATAAAAAAAGAAAAAGAAATAATAATTGCAGAGGAGCTGATAGGATGATCACAAAGTAAATATACCATATTCAGGTATATTTGTTTTCTGCTTCCCCGAACCCACTCTGTAACTATTTAGTAATATAAATATTTATATACCTTACGGCTATTAGTGAAGGATATAACAAATAAATACGAATCGTAGGAAATATCATTTGTAAATAACAGATCGTTTATTGATATAAGAAAAAGAGAGATTAAATATTGAACAATACAAAATATATATGAATATAAATATGAATATTATAACAAAACAATAGTTACGGGTCATATTAATCACCCTGAACTTGGTTAACAATCAGTTACTCGAGTCATCAATGACTCACTCAAAGATTGAATTTAACGAACGTGTAATATTCTCCAAGTATTAACACTTGTAAATAAATAGTACAACAGCGGACCAAGCGTCCTTAATATGACAAAACCTAAATCTCGCCAGGCTTCAGAAAGAATCCCAAACGATGACTACAACCCGATCATGGGTTGTCAATATTACATAAATTTTATACTAAGATTACCCATTAAAAATTACTGAATAAATAAAAATCAGTTTCATGCCCGACGGGCTATAAGTTATTAATATAATTCTCATGACCATACAAGATAGACCTCGCAAAAATATGACGTCATGCACCAGATAATATTTAACCATTACAAGAGAAATAATGGAATTTTGATCCAAACAAAATATGGAGTCTTGTTTATATTAGTATAACGAGAATTTGTGTCTAAAATATCTAATTTAAAGATAAACATTATTGTCCAAAACATATCAAAAAGATTGAAGGATTACGTGAAAACCCTACGTAATTTTCTATAAATTTGTATAGTCTAAATTTTAACATTAATTTGCCGGAAAGGAATTTCAAATTACAATAGCCGAAATAGAATTAGTACCGTACCTTATAACATCCCGGACACCTATATGTGTCAAAGGACAGTATCTTGACCATTATTGGGGGGGAGGGCGGGCACCAAAACACTCTGGACCCCTAAGGTTGGCGCTTATGGTGGCAGCATGGAATAAGGCGTGACTCTTTCAGAAAGAATGTACTGCTGATGACAGGGACATTGGGGTTTGAATTCCTGTTGATTGTATTGAGGCAGGTTTCTTCTTAAATGGTATTCTACTGGTTTTATTTCTCCACGTTAATGAGGGTACATTTCCTATAAAATCAGCCTTACTTATTCCTGACAGTACATAGTATTATAAACCAAAAGTAAAGAAAACTAGGTGCTAAATTAGAATAAAAAAATTATACCTAATAGAATAAACTCTATCAGTGTATCCCCAAGAGATTCGAACCCAGTCCTCACAGCCACCGTCAAATAATACTATACTAGATTAATATTTAGTTCTCATGTTTATCATTGGGGCGTAGGATTTCTACCAATGATTATTCCCAACTTTTGTTTTACATCGTAGTATCCCTAATTTTGAATGTACTAAAAATAAACGTTATTAAGTGTAACTTGTTTTTGTGTACAATTTTAAGCTCCTAACTCGAGTAAACCCGTAGTTAGTTCAAATTTTGATCCCTTGGAAAAACCCAAACATCAATAACTAATAACAAAGTAAAGAAGCTTAAAGGTAATTTGCATACCTAGACATTTTAATAATAATAAAAACGACATTTTCCACATTTTTTCTCAGAATTTATAAAATAACTAATTTGTATGTGCAAAGTATTAAAATATTATATCCAAATTCAATTTTTTTGTGTACGTGTTGGTACTTTATAAAGGACCTATGAGCTTTAAAACTAGCAAAAAATACTAAAAAAGGGAGTCATCCTCTTTAAAACTAATCTTTCTTTTATATTTAACGTTTTGTCCATCCCCATATCCCGTCCTCTCTGTCTACATGTGTGAGTGTGTGTGTTCGAGTATCATTAGTTTGTCTGTCATTCTACGCTGTGTGTGTGTGTATTCATGTTGAAAAAGTAATTTTCCGTCTTTTGAAAAGCTCTTGTTTCCGTTTCACGAATTAGTGGCCTTTTGCCGATTCATTTAACTGTAGCCATCACTGTCCACGGTTTACATTTCAACGCCCTCTCTTTTTTTTACATTATTTCTTTCGAGACAAATTAATACAAATATAGGCCATGGAGTAGAAATGGGCAGCCCAGTCCACCGCTGGGAATAGATCACAGTGATTCATTTCAATGAAATGACCACTCAAGTTATCTAGCTCATTAGTTCAGTGTAGTGGCTGCAAATTACAAAGAAAACGTAGACAAAATGTATTTATTTTGTTCAACTGAATATTTGTAAATTATCGAGTTGTAAACAATCTTTCAATACCTTGACGGGGTAAGAGGGGAGAGCTGGGGGGATTGCTGGTAACTGTGTTATTGTGTTCGGACTGCCCCCCCCCCTCCCCCCCGCCCCCTTGAAGACCGTCTCTCCAGCTTATAGCCTTTACAGCAACAATTTGAAGTTGACTTGTTTCAATATGGAACCGGAACACTTAAAACACTATTATGAAGAACCGTAATTGGAACCGTTAAATAATATTAGGTTCATAAAGGTTCTACCAGATTCTCAAAGGTTCCTAGTTTTACAAAATTGTAGATAATTTTGACTTGTCGCACACTTTTTTTTCTTTATCAAGTTTAGTTTAAATTTGAAATGTTGTGTTTCCCCCTTTCCCAGTAAGTTCTGAACGTGCTTGGTATATTTTAGTTTGATAATTTGTTTGAAAAATCTTTTCTAAAATGTTTAGAATGTCATGACTCATGACTGTCACCTTGTTCTCTGTTTTATCTCTTTAATATTTGTACTAAAGGTTTAAGAAGATGTATTTAGCTTTGATAGACAGCAGATAATACCACATTCCTTAGAAGTTGAAATACAGAAATTAAAAAGCATCTCTTTTGCACCCGCAGTCTAAAGGGCCCCCAACAACTACAGGTTCACCGTACGGTCTGATCTGTCCGGCCTTACCTGACAGGTCTTCTGCCCCTACCCTCTCCAGGTCTACCTGTCACAATATCACAGTTCTACTCTGATCTTGTTATTATTATTATTATTATTAGTACCGCGTCTTACTACCCGTTCGGGTTGTACGCACTTACGCTAATGTGTAATGGTAGGGTGATTGTGAGATGAAATGGAGGACCTACAGTTTAACGTGGAATCCGAACCACGGTGGAGGCCTGGCATTCCCCACATTCACAAGATGTCTTGTCAGAGGTGAAGGAAGGGTTTGGTAATCAGATAAATCTGTGCCGGGACCGAGGATTGAACCCCGGCCGCCAGCACAGAAGTTCGACACCTTACCCCTAGACCGCCAGGTCGCCATGATCTTGTTGAAGTAACTTTATTTAATTATTTCCTAAAACTGCTTCGCAGATTATTTATTTTCTTTTTCACTGTCTCGCCCTTGGGTCTACAGTCTTCAACAATTGTGCTAATCTGTCGTACGTTGCCATTTTTTATGCACGGTCCAAATATTCTTTGCTTCTAACCTTCAAAAGCCAGGTTTCGTTTTCATACATCTCCAAAAATACAATTGTTAATTTATTACCGTACGCTTTTGGATCTACAATTTCCGTAGTTGACACTTTATTTTTTTTAAACTCCTTTAAATTGTATTTAAAGAATTGAAAAAAAAATGTAAACGTTGTAAATTAAACCTTATACTATACATTTGTATGATAATTCATTAAAATACACATTTAACTACATTTAATACACTATTTGACAACTAAAACTTATTATTGAATTACTAATTGAATAGCTGACATACACGTGTAGCGCTCCTGAGTTAACAAAGAGCTGACGGCCTGACCTGTGTATGCCACTACACGATCAGTTTCACCTGACAGGTGAAAATATCAAGCTACATTTGATTTTCAACATGTCTTAAAAATAACTGAACAGGCTGACATGTTTTCTCCTACACTTGACAGACCGGACCGAACAGGCGTCACCGTAAGGTGAACATGTGTGTGTAGTGTAGGGCCGACTCAAGCCTACTGTACTTAGTACTTCCTGGAGGTGAAAACTTATAATCTGATTTTTAGTTGAACAGCTTATAATAGTGGGTAAAGGGATATTGAGGGTGGGAAAATGTTAACTTCAAACTCTTTCACTCAAGTTTAAATTAAGTAGTAGCTCAGTGAATATGTTCCTTGTGTACAGCGTAGGGGTGATAATTTTTGTTGTTAGTAAGTGGTTTAAATAATATTATTGATGAGGTACGCTAAAGAAAACCTTCCTCATTCATTAAAAAACCATTATCGAAATTAGTACAATGACCTAGACAGAAATTATAGAAAGACGCTGTGCTAAAACAATTTAAAAAATTTAAAGAACCAGATCCGTAACACTATCAGGAACCGAAAAGAACCGAAACTTTTATTGTGCTCTAACCAGAACCGGAACTGGAACCAGAACAAATAAACGTTTAGTATTTAGGTGTATGATTTGTATGTGTCCTTTTCTTAAGATATATTATATAGAATATAAAGTGTAGCATTCAGCGACATGCGTGTACAAATAAAATAAATTAAACTTGCCCCATCATACTGCAGCTGATGTCAACAGGGAACACTAACGCGAGTTGCTATCAAAACACAACTACTTAGCCACGTGTTGGAAATAATACTGAACCCCGATTGCGCAATCGGTTCTATGCCAAAGATCTTAGTGACAAAGATCTTTTGTTGTGAAGATGTTCTACTCAACCCTAGTTTAGGAGGAGCTTTGGACTGAAAAGAACCTTCTCGATGTATATTCTCATGCGCGTATGTAATTCCCGAATATTCCAATCTGTGTCCCCCCCTCCTTTTTTTTGTCGTTCTTTTTCTGGGTTTTTAATGGCGTCTGAGCGATCAGACGGAACTTCTTGAACGTGATCGGATTGGGAGCAGGAGAAGCTCTAGCTTCGAGTAATATAAAATGTAAGGTAAGAATTTCCTTTCGGCTTCATTAATATTTCTTATTTATATCATGTAAATTTCTTATTCAAAATTCTTTTTCGGTAATTTAATCTCAAATTTATAATAATTGAAAATACACTCGACTTCGCTTCTAAGTAGATTAGTTGCACGATCGAGACATTTATATCGATGATTGATCTTTATTTTGTTCTTTGATAATAAAAAAATTGATTATAAACTTTAGGATGTTTACGATATGTTACCATTGACAAAATAGTCGATTTTGAATCTCATGAATATTGTATTATTCGGTCTCTTGATAATAAATCTAAATGTGTTTATGGGTTCAGTAAAGCTTCTAAAATTAAATGATAGCTCTTTATCCATGACGTATCAACGTTAACTTTTGCAATTTATTGTTATGACAAAAGCTAAGACAGGCCTAGCAAGCCAGTCGTGGGGAATACATTGCTTGAATAAAAAACTGACCACAGGCCGGAAACAATCATGGTTTTAAAGCAAAATTTCTGCATTTCACGAACGACAAAATGTACTTCTGACAGTCATCATTTAGGTATGTACCTAAAATTTTTACTGTCAGAAGTGAGAGCTGATAAACACATATTTATGCAGATCATATGGTTCGGCGTAGGGATACATAATTTGGTCTGGTAACTTTTTAAAGCCGTCATCTGTGAGCTGTCAGTCCGCACCAAAGAAGCCATGGGGCTATTTTAGTTTGGTATTTGGTGAAATACAGTCAGTAGTAAGTTGTTCACCAGTTTAAGGCCCTCCCACTCATTTAAGTGGTATTATTACATACAAGAGATCTTGGAACAATGGTGTTTATGGTCTGGAATTTTGGCGAGATTGTGAATAGCTTGGCTGAGCAAGGGAAATTACAGCAACAAAAAACTCCCTTTCAACCCAAGCAGGTCTGACATAGTGGCTCATGAAAGAATATAGAATTATTTTTAAGTTTGTTTTTTGTGACCGAGGTCAGCAAAATTATCACAATTAATTACCATTACATCCCCTCGTATATAAATTTGAGATTTATCATTTTTATAAGGTGAACTAGTTCGTCTAGTTCATTTAGGAAAAGCTTTCAGTTTAAACTATTCGTTAGTGAACTACATATCTCTAATTTGGAGCAATTAACACTTCATTTACTCTTAAAGGTAACGGTTCAATTTTCACAGGATATTTTTTTTATAAAATACACTATAGTTGCGCTATCTGGCATCCAATTAACTGGCTCTACGTATTATCCGTCCCATATCTCGATATTAACAAGTGAGTTTTAAAATAAACAAACCGTTACGCATCTACTCGAAATTAATTTAAAAAATGTCACAAACGCTTTAAAACTGTTACATTGGCAACACCAAAGCATAACTGCTATCCATGCTGTTGGCGTATAATATAGTAGCCTACTGTTGTTCAGTGTAGATAGCAGCACTGTTTTGGTTTGGCTGGAAACAGAAGCTGTGTTTATGGAGGTGTAGATAGCTGGACTGTTTTGGTTTGGCTGGAAACAGAAGCTGTGTCGAGGGAGGTGTAGATAGCAGCACTGTTTGTGTTTGGCTGGAAACAGAAGCTGTGTCTATGGAGGTGTAGATAGCAGCACTGTTTTTATTTGGCTGGAAACAGAAGCTGTGTCTATGGAGGTGTAGATAGCTACATGTGGCAAACCAATACTGAATATTATTTACGCTCGAATTCCATATAATCCGGATTGTCTGTTATCTCGCTCAGAATGCCACCAATCGTGATTATAGCGTATAAACATTTTTTTTATGTTAAATAATGAAAACATTTTGCTATACTCTTAATTTGATTTTATTGGTTGGCCTGTTGATGATATTTATCAAAATAAGCAGCTTAAAATCATATGACATGACTTGAAAGAATATCTAGTAACTTTTCTAGTGGTAAAATTAGGTTCTTTTTCCTGTG
This sequence comes from Timema californicum, assembly GCA_902141385.1. NCBI lineage: Eukaryota > Metazoa > Arthropoda > Insecta > Phasmatodea > Timematidae > Timema > Timema californicum. Next base: position 126,483 of record CABFOW010000964.1, read on the forward strand.
AAAAATGCACAGAGGCTAAATATGGATGAAATTTTTTCTAAACATTTTACGCAATTATCACGCGTAAATATAAAACCTCATGATTGTGATGACCTGTTTGTATAAATTATATTGCTTGGATAATTTTTGATCATTATTGTAATTTTAATATATTTCTTTTTTTGAGTCATTCTTAATATTATATGTTTGGCACTTACACATTTCTAAATTGTTTGAATTCGAGTGTTATTTAAACTAGCTCAATATTTGGATAGGGTGGAATGAGGTGGACTGGATATAATTAGCTCAAGATAGAGACAAGTGACGTTCTTTTGTAAGATAAGTGCGTCAATAAAATTTAAAGCTCCTAGTGCCATAGACTAAATAAGTAGTTTAAATTTAAATAATGTTTTGTATGTTAGCACCAAAAAAAATTTTGGCGCGTTTTTGGCATGTGCGCACCTTTTTTTTTTACGATTGTCTCGACCATTTCGTTCTTTTCACAATTTTCAAGAAGTTTTATTTCTACCTCACTTAGTTGTTGGATCCAAAACAATCTGTTGCCAGCTGCAGTTATCAGTCTCAAACATTGTTCTGTGCTGGATACGCGATTATCGTGTATGTGAGCGTGTTTCAGAAACAGCCAAAACAAATCCGTGTTAATACGTATTTAACGTTACTCCCATATCCTAGTTTTATACTAGAGTTCACTTTACTACCAAACATTATATAGGGTGGGCATGACGTCCTGTTACCCCTATGTAAGTATTCATATGTATAGTAGATGTGATGGTTTCAGATCAAGATAAATTATGGTTGTTACCTTTAATTACACTTTTTAATAATGTGTTATTGGTAGTTGTTGGGTTCATGAAACGCAACAAACAAGAAACACAATTGAAGCGGTGTGTACTGATTTCCTGCGGTGATTTCAACGGGATCCTCCTCCAAAACAAACAATTTTGAAATTGGCGCATAAACTATTACCATATTTAGTGCAAAGGATAAATAAATAGGTGGTAGTAGACCTTCAACCAGAAGAGAACAGTGGAGACCAGTCAAGGAGTCAGTGGAGAAATCACCATGCCAGGTCGATGCGTAAACTATCTATGGAACCGGATGGACCCCAGCTGACTATGCGTAAGCATATAAGAAAAAAGTTTTAAAGATGTGCTCATTTCATCCAATGCTTGTTCAAGAATTCTCCAATCATGAGCAGATGAATAAAGCATGCCCCAAACTGATTCAGACGTCTGACACAATTCCAAAGTCTGGTAAGGTTATATTTTCTGACGATTGTGCCTGATGAACTCAAAGAAGCTGTGATAATTTATCTCAATCGTGCTAATCCAGCGATTGAATGAAATATTTTCCAGTAAATTTGGCTGGGTATTATTCTTTGTAATGAGAAAAACTGTTCACATACTGAGAGCCCTTAGATAATTAATGGTTTCTACTGCAAAAGTGGATTATTAACGTTTATTGTTAGTTGTAAATTCTCTTAGAAATGTTGAATGTGTTTTATTATTATAGGGGCACCCTGTATATATTTTGTAATCTCATGAATGCTTCAACAAAAGTGTCACAGGTTTCGAAATTTAATATAATTTCTACATCAAATTGACTTTTCACAAAATTTTCTTTTATGGTTTTAAAATCCGCACTCCTAACATGTCGCTGCAAATAAATTGGAAAGGAACGAAATGGGACCTGGAATTCTTGGATACCGTGGAACTCGTTCCCATTACACTGTGACAGTTGGGCGACTGGGAAGACGTAACCTCACGCATGGACAATTGATCTGCTGATGACAACCTAAAAGAAGAAGAAGAGAAAGGAGAACAGGTCACAGACTTCTGGGGATTCCCTCTACCGGAGATCGAGACGTTGCAAACCTGGTGCCAGAAAGCCGAAAACAGCATCGCAACAGTCAAAGAATATAACACTCTCGAGGAGTTGGTCACCGCTCAAGGCATCGAAATCGAGGACCAAGAAAATCCTCTACCTCCACCGGCCCAGCCTCCGCGAGCAAGAGTAACACGGGACTCCGCACCACCTGATGAATTGAACGACAATGAAGTGTCAAGAAGAGAGCCAGAGGGTGTGGTATCTCACCCTTCCCCAACATTGGTACGGGTCTGCAGAATATCCTAATAGAAGAAGGCACAGACTTCTTCCAGCTTGCAGATTGCACCTACACCAGCCTCTGATGGGGAATAAAAAAACCGCGATTTCATTACTTAAGGGATGACACAGATCTTCTTAAACCAACGGAAGCTCCGTTCACCTTCATACGCACAAGATCTAACCCCTCCATGAACATCGTGATTGAAGATTGGAAAATAACAGGACTTTTAGTCGAAGACCAGGCCTTCTCCCTATTTTTAATTCCGAAGGTGAACTATAAAATACGAGTGATTCAAGATATCTCTCCTTGGAAAGACTACATACACACACCGAACTTTTCTCTGCTCACCGTGGGACGTGCCCTCACCCGGATACCCGAAGGTTAATTCATTTGGAAACTGGACCTACGCTCGGGATTTTACCAAGTTCCAATCAATGCTAGAAGCGGACAGGACCTCGAAGTGTACTACAAAGGCCAGAAGTACCGGGCAACACGCTTACCTATGGGCCACGCTTTATCCCCGGAAATATTACAGCGAGTCACAACTGAAGCAGCACGGGCAATCGAAGTAGTACTAACGTCAACCAAGACCATCATTTACCTTGAGGACTTCCTGTTATTTTCCCCGGACTCCGGAGAACTGGAACACATACCTGAACTACTAACAGCACTAGGCCTTACGCCAAATCCAGAAAAGTAATCTTCCAGACCAAAGAAGAGCCTCGTCTATCTGGGCTTTCACATTAAGACTAAACGCCCACGCCTCTCTTTCCCACCTACAGCACATGACAGAGCCTGGGCACTTTTACGCCATCTCAAAAGATCGTTGGGCAAGAACGTCCTTCGAATCGCCGGCTATGTAAGCTGAATATGATTCAACCTCAGATGGCCAGCTTACGTGACGGTCCGTGTCTACCAAAGGTGTCCCCGGCCCTTGCCCAGAAGTTACTACCCATTCCTAGGTGGATAAATTGCTCCTGGCAACGGCCGCGTGACAACATCAACCCGATGACGAGCTTCTCAGATGCTACTCCTTGGAATATGGCTGCAAACAATTCTGAGATTCCAGCTGCGGTTGTGCAGCTCTTCTAGAACGCAATGGAATTCAACGAGGCCGAGGCAATCGCTGGCCTGGTAGCCCTCCATTGGGAAAAGAAGGAGAACCCTCCTCCCCTTCCCTACATCAGACTGGGGATGGACAACGCCAAAACATTCTACGCCCTGCTATCTGGTAAGAGTCTGTTGTTTAACAAGACGATCCCAAGAAATATTCATATGTGCATGATAAACCTGCTCCGGAACACAGTCTGGGATGTGTTCTGGGTTGAATCCAACCTGAACCCAACTGACACACCCTCCCAGGCCATCCTTCAAGAAATCCATCAAGAAGCACTAGACGCCGGCGTATTTTTAGATAACATTCCTGTCAATCCTTTGTACTTTCAGAATATATAAATGTTTAATAAAGCAATGCCGCTAACCCCCTTTCTCGCCCATGAATGGTCCTCAAGGACATTCCATCTTGGCCTAAAACCGCTCACGTGCGAAAGTATAAAAACTGGGGTAGACAGGGTCTTGGGACTCAGTCGCCGGTGGGGACTCCCGCTTCCAACTGGTCCCGACTCTCCTCCTCGCCCCACTTTTATAGTTTTCTCCGTGCGAGGGACGTGGGGTAAGAAGGGAAGCCGGGAGGCAGTGGAGCGAGAGAGGCGACAGGTAACCTTTATTTACTAATCATAATAAAATACATGTATATTTGACAACATTAATACAATCAATAGTGGGTTCTTCCTGACAATCTTCAACGAGCCTTGCGGAGAGTTCCCCGTCTTCGGAGTGTGCTGTTTGACCCGCGGCCATCTCCTCTCTAGGGCTATCGGCTTTGAATCTCATATTTGTGTACCGGGCGAAGCGTTCAAGTTGACCTACCAGAATATCCTGACTACGAATTATTAAAAATTTGTGTTGCACAAAAGAGTTTTGTTTATTGAAGTATAAATGGCAAAACACCAGTTATTTTTGAATTGTTGGAGGTCTATAAAGGGATTTAAAGGTTAACATTTTTTTAATGAAAACCCTTTGCATTTTAGTGGTATTTTACTCCACACACACAAAAAAGAACTAGAAACTTTTGCCTGATTTTTTAACTTGATATACATTTTTGGAGATGATTTAGCTTGTGTTTTTTATAACAAATTTATTCAATAAACTTTTTATTACATTATGTTATTCTTTATTATGTTAAATGAATATTATATATAAAATTACTTTTAAAATATTCAAAATCTCTCAGCACATCTCTGGATTTTTTAAGCGGGTTACCTTAAAGACAAGTTATATCAAGAGCTACAAATCATTCCATAAAGCATGAAGGGGCGCTTTAGAAATGCTTTCATAAATATTTATAGAAAGACGTTACTTCTTGCACATCATTATTATTATATAGAGTGAGTTAAAAGTGTATTAAGGTTAACGGCCTTCCTTCTAACATGACTTAAAGTAACTTTATAAATAATATTAAATGTAATGCTGTAAAGAATAACATAATTTAATAAAAATTAATGAATACAAATTGTTATAAAAATACATTCTAGTAAAATATCTCCAAAAATTGATGTTAAAAAAATAAAGTATGAAGAATGTTGATCTTTTTTTTATAGAATCAAATGCATTCACACAAATTATATGTTTTCATTAAAAAAGTTACTATCTATTTCTTTGTCTAGTAGCAATTTATTAATGATTTGTCTCAATACATTTCTGTGACCTCCTACTGTTTTGGGGTCATTTAGTTTCACTTGGTGTCTCTGCGGTATATTCTAGTATTGGTCTTACCATGATCATTATCAACTTTTTCCAGCTTGTGGCCAGCTGGGTCTCTTTATTAAAATGCCTCCATCTTCCTCTATCATTCCAACATTCTTCCTCCTTTAATTTCTTCTAGCCTCATCCTCTCACTTCTGTTATCAGCACCTCCCATCTCCTTCTCAGACTTCTTTTAGGTATTTTTCCTACATACTTCATTTACAACATTTTCTTTGGCATCCTCTCTTTTTCCATCCTCATTACATGCCCACACCATGTCAGTTTCCCTTCCTCTACTATCTCATGTACTCCAACATCCTCATTACATGCCCACACCATGTCAGTTTCCCTTCCTCTACTATCTCATGTACTCCCTGTACCCCTACTCTTTCCCAGATAATTTCATTCCTAATCTTGTTTCTCCTCGTGACAGCTAACATGCTTCTCACAAACTTTATTCCCCTGACCTCCACTTTCCTAGACCTTATTACATGCAATGTCCGTGTTTCTGCTGCATATGTGACAATGGGTACAAAGTACGCCCTGTAAAACACTTCCTTACACTTCAAGGACACTTCTCTTTTCCATTGCAGACATCTTAAATTCCTATAGGACAGTTATTGCTCTTACCGCTGATTTATTTTTTCCTGCTTCTGAATCTTGTCGTAGATGTTTATTGTACCATATTGTACCATATTGTACCATATTGAGTAATTAAGGCAGCCGATGTTTCTGTTACCGTTTATTATTTATTATTTTATTTATTTCCTTGTTAATCCTGAGATTGTTATTGCTATTCCCAGCAATTAGAACATAAGAGAATGTTGTCAAATCAAGCCCATCACTGAATGGATAGTTTCACTTATGAGATAATGGAACCAACATATTGACAAGATGAAGGAATACGGAATTGTCAGAATAGCACGAGACGAAAGACCTCCAGGGAGTAGAAGGAAGACCCGGAAGACTGAGGCGAAGATGGAAGGACACCCTTTAGAGCCCTTGGAATGAAATAGTCCAAACACCTATAAAGAAGGAAGAAAAATGGGACTAAAAAAGGTCAAGTTGACCTTGAATTTATCTTGAAAACGTCCAACAAATCAAAAATAACAAGGGATTTTCTTATTCCTTCTCAAAAACTAAAATCCTTTGTTTAAAATATTTTTTTAAATACTTCGTTTTAGGGATATTCTGTTTTCTTACCTTAAATGCCTCATCCAGTATATTGATTATAGGACTGTATCCAAGAGTTAAACAAAGAAATTCAACGATATCTGTGGGTAATTTGGAAATTATGCTAGCCCCTCACCCAAACACGAGATACTCCTATAAACGTAGTCAACAAGCAACAGTGAGTTATACAACTAATAGTAGCCGAAGCATTAACTTTTTAACCAGCTACATTTTATTTTGAATATTTACCTTTTCTATAGTAATTATAATCACTTTAAAAAGTCCTCGGTGCCGGCATAGGTTTATCTGATTACCAAACCCTTCCTTCACCTCTGACAAGACATCTTGTGAATGTGAGGAATGCCAGGCCTCCACCGTGAGTTCGGATTCCACGTTAAACTGTAGGTCCTCCATTTCATCTCACAATCACCCTACCATTACACATTAGTGTAAGCGCGTATATCCCGAACGGGTAGTAAGACGCGGTGCTAATAATAATAATAATAATAATAATACTTTAAAAAGTAACTATATAACCCCAACAAGTGTTGTAGCTCCATATCAAACATGGGTCATGACCTTTAGGTTGGAAAATACTATTATAACCATTGTAAATAAAACACACACTGAGCGAGTGGTTCAGTGATCGACCCGCAGCTGAGTACGTGTGGAGTGACCTCCCCCCCCCCCCGCCCCTCTTCATCCTGTGCAGTGGATTTAGGTTGGGAATGTAAATGACATGAGTGAAGGGCAGTATTTTTGTAGTTTTTATATCAAAACATATTTTTGGCTAAAAATAAATCAAATATGGATTCAGTAGACATTTAAAGTTTAATTGTCTTCACATGGTGATATCAACAGTTGTTGAATATCTGTCGAGGGTGTCCTGTAACTTAATAACTCTCTTCATTGAAAAAGTTTATTATCTAGTACCGCTATGCTCATAACAGATGTGCAACAACTGTTGACATCACCGTGTGAAGAAAATTGAACTTTTTTTGTTTCCACTGGAGAGCTATTTATTTATTTTGGACAAAACAATATTTTTCAATAAAAACTGCAAAAAACACTTAACTTTACTCACCTTCCCTGCAATTCTAATTTAATTAGGGAGAAATATTTGATAGATTAAATTATTGTTCCTTTGAGTCAACAAACGTCAACGTTTCCTCCTCTAATTCAGATAGTAAACGTGATTATATTTCTTTTTTTAGAATGTATGCTGATGGCTTTCAACAAGCTGAATAAAATTAAACAATTTGCATTAAAACCAGTAAAATAGGTGTTTCATTAACAAAAACTATTAAATATTTATTGGAAAATTAAAATACAAATATTATTAACTATAAAATTAAGAGCTTAGAAGTGATTAAATACTATGTATGTAGCAGAAGCTTGGACTCTTAGGAAGATGGCAAAGAAATACTTGGAAAGGTTTTGTTGGGGAAGAATTGAGAAGATCAGGTGGACAGACAGGGTGACAAATGAAGTCCTAAGAAGAGCGGGTGAGAAGAGAACAATTTTGGACGTGATTCTCCGGTGCAAAGCAAATTGGATCGACCACATCCTTAGGAGGAACTGTCTTCTGAACCACTTCATAGAAGGAAAGGTTGAAGGAAAGAGGAGCTTTGGAAGAAGGAGGATTCAAATATTGGATGACTTAAACGAAAGAAGAAAATTCCGGGAGCTGAAGGAGGAGGAGTCAGAGGACAGGGTGCATCAACGGTCTAAGTCTACTGACAAAATGAATAAATCTTTAAGACATAACAACTAATAATAATAGTAAGAATTACTCAATTCAAATTTGAAACCCATCTCATATTAATGTACCTTATTAAGTATAGATCCAAGCGTAGTTTATAAAATATGGTCATAATCTAAGTTAAAACTGCTTAATTCCCACTTTAATTCTTTATAAAATAGCGATATTTTCATGCATGCAATATCATTAACATTTTACTAATTTTTAATGTTATTTTCATAGATATTGATGAATCATATCTAAAGTTGCATCCGCAGAACACATAATTCTGCTTATGAATATGTGAAAGTAGATCTAGTAGATTTTATAGCTGTCATATAAAAATTAAGATTGTTTATTTCAGGCTATACGAAGTGTGCACAAATAAATGAGTGTATTTTTATTTGATTTTGAAATGGGATGTACATAATTCTTTGTAACAAATGACGTTAATAATATTATGAAACTTCGCATAAAATAAAAAAACTTTTAATAATAGGGAGTTATTTAATTTTCCCTCTATGAAACGTTTGATAAATTTGTGAATTGATTTTAAATAATTTAAATTATCAAATATTAAACAATTACGAACAACAAATTAACTTTTCAAGTACTTAGCATTCAAACAAATGTTTCTCTTTTGTAATATTTTAAAAATCTGTTGTTGGTAGAACAAGTTGTAAATATCTTGTTAAAGTTAAATTTTATATTTACAAAGTTATTATCAATGTTTCAACTTCCATCCCATACTTTGAGCTTGAATCATCAGATGATGATTATTATTATTATTATAATTAAAAATTGAATTATTTTTTTAATTTTTGATAGAATTTTAATAAGGTAAGATTCAAAACTTTCTTTTTACTCTGAATTGGTGAGTCGCCATTTATTTTTTAAATTAATTGTATCGTATTAGTAGAAACGTGTACTATACATTATACCCACCTAGGTTTTTTTGCAAATGTTGCAAGAGTCAGGGTTCGAATGACGACCACGTGTGCTAAGGAATTTTTCTATAGATAATCCTATAATTTTCTTCCATGCAAATGAATGTAAATTTCCTTTAAATTACACACTAATCATATAAAAACGATTAGTTAACTTAAATTGTTTTAACCCGGACGTATAAATTCAAATATGTTATAGGTAGGGCCTTAAATAATCATTAAAATCTGAACATCCTCAACTGAAACCAGCCTATAGATGGGTCAGTTTAGTAAAATGCTCGCATCCTCCTCCATGCTTCCACCATTCTTCCTCTTTTAATCTCATCTAATCTTCTTCTCTCACGTGCACATTTTTTGTTGTCCGGTCCTTCCATCTCTTTCTTGGCCTTCTTTGCACTCTTCTTACTAAACATCCCATTTCCATCTTTCGCTTTGGTATTTTATCCCTTTCGTTCCTCATTAAAGACCAGCTACACGAAACCACTCCGCCCCGCACATGCGTGGAGGAATCTTAGAGAGATCATTCATCAGCACTTCTAGAGTTTGGTACTGTTTGGTGTTGACAGTGTAGACACCATCATCCCAATAAGAATGACATTTCGGGAGTCTCTAGAAATGTTTGGTAGCTTTTGAGCTCTGTTTTCATGCCATCCGTCATTGTTCTTCCATGGCCTCCCCAACACCACCAAAATGGCGCACGCATTCAATAGAATTTTCCGTCACATTTGACTCATGTAATCAATCAATGGTAGAAAATGCAGTGTGGGTCAGTTCCTTGTAGACTGAGCATTACATGAGTCTTGGCTTCCTTTACTATCTCATGTACCTCGACAACCTCATTACATGCCCTTACCTTCTCAGTCTTGCTTCCTCTACTATCTCATGTACCTCGAATATCTCATGTACCTCGACAACCTCATTACATGCCCTTACCTTCTCAGTCTTGCTTCCTTTACTATCTCATCTACCTCTACAACATCATTACATGCCCTTACCTTCTCATTCTTGCTTCATCTACTATCTCATATACCTCGACAACCTCATTACATGCCCTTACCTTCTCAGTCTTGCACCATCTACTACTTCATGTACCTCGACAACCTCATTACATGCCCTTACCTTCTCAGTCTTGCTTCCTCTACTATCTCATGTACCTCGACAACCTCATTACATGCCCTTACCTTCTCAGTCTTGCTTCCTCTA
>CABFOW010000964.1:138115-185262 GCA_902141385.1 Timema californicum
CCTTCTCAGTCTTGCTTCCTCTACTATCTCATGTACCTCGACAACCTCATTACATGCCCTTACCTTCTCAGTCTTGCTTCCTCTAATATCTCATGTACCTCGACAACCTCATTACATGCCCTTACCTTCTCAGTCTTGCTTCATCTACTATCTCATGTACCTCGACAACCTCATGACATGCCCATACCATCTCAGTCTTGTTTCCTCTACTATCTCATGTACTTCTGTTTCTCCTCACAAACTTCATTCCCATGTCCTCCATTCTCCCAGTCTCTCTTACATGCATTGTCCATATTTCTGCTGCATATGTAACAATGGGTACAAATCACGCCCTGTACAACACATACATACTCTTCAAGGGAATTTATCTTCTTCATAGCCAAGTCTCTTATACACAACAATAGAGCAATGCCCTCAGGGAAATGCCTTAACTGACAGCTAGAAAAGCTACTGAATTTACTTTAACGTGTTCATACATATCAAGTCAATTTATCTACATCTGTCACTTTTGATAGATAGTATCAATACCTAGAAAATTACATCAATAAAATAGTAAAATATTATTAATGTTGCCTGAAAAATATACGTTTGTAGTTTCTAAAAGATTAATATTTTCGAAATCCTACTGTGGTAAGATGTAGTGTAAGGAAAAAAAATGTGCATACCTATGGTCATCGTTCTTAAGCCATTTAACACGACAAATTGGTAAAGGGACACAAACAAATATGTAATTCATTCACAACATTTGTTTACTTGGATGACAGCTCAAAAGGTTACTAATAATAGTACCTAATGTATCCCTACGCCAACAGCTGGCATCTGTCACACTGTATGACTGTAATGAAAACATATGGTAATGTATGAAGGTGATAGTTAACCACAATAATTTAGGCCAATTTCTTTAGGTTCAACACAAATCTTATTTATAGTTCTATTCTCCCTAAAAAAAAAAGTAATATTCACATAACTTTCACAAAAGGCCTAACAAATATTGCTTCAAAATTGTGATCCACTCATTTAAACCATGTGATTGAACATAATGGAAACAAGTTCTTTAAAATGATGCACCCACGCAGTGGATGAAAATATTTTATTCAGTTAAATATTTTGAAATATGATAAAATAAGACCGTCGAGGCCGTTAAGTATAAATAATCACCATTTATAAATCTATTTTATTTTCACTTCCTACTACATGTCCGAAATATTCCCACCTAATTACAATGATGGTGTATAAATTGGTGTGGCATGATATATGGTAAATGCACCCGCATTTTCATGGAGACAAATAGATAGTAAAATAACTTTTAAATGCAGCCTATGTATACCTGACCGGAATTTGGTTCCACAACTTTCTATTGGTGACAAACCAAACTAAATAAACCTACGCTCTCTTTGTTCAACATGTCCATCGATGGGGGTTACGTTATTTTTTTGTCCGTCACGTAATAAACATTTATATCAAAGTTCATTTTCAGAATAATGGTGTGGATATAAACACCACGAAAGGTTTAAGTAGTTGACTAATTGTGAACCAATATTAGTTGGATAATGCCTTAAGGGAGTAATATTAAACCTGAGGTAGGCATAGCCCCAGGATTATACGGAAACACCTTAGGAGGTAGAAAAAATCTAAAATATCCATATATATATATAAATGTTCGGAAACTCCTAATCAAACATATAGGTTCTTTGAACCAAAAGTAATACAAAATCTTTAAACACTTACATCCGGAAACTTATTCTATTACTATTAAATTGTGCTCAAAGTTTCGGAGTATAGCGCCGGGAGAGCAAAGCTGTGCAAGCATGCGTGTACAACAGGTTGCATAGGAGTTAGGCACGCACTAAACATCTCGACATCTTGGATCACGGCAGCATGAAATAACATAATTAATAGTAAACAACACACCAGTCCATCTAGAAATGCAAATACGTTCCGAGGACCATCACTAAGAGTCCTATATTACAGAAAGTGCTTGCCATTATTACATGTGAGGTACTACGCACCTAATTTATATGCTAGGATGAGTTAAAGTTATATAATACATTGATATCACCATATGTGTAGAATTAAACTTATTGTATTTACTGAAGACAAATTTTATTTATGTTGGCCAAATTTTTTTTTTTTCATAACTTAAAAAAATAGTTATTTTTCCATTCCATCCCCTTTAAAATATTGTTTAATAGAGATTTTTTATAGACCAGGCAACTTTTTTATATTATGGACTGTATGGGTTTTTTTAATTGGTGGGTTGGTTTGGGAAAAAATATCAATAAAATAGTTAAGAATCTATATTTCTCATGCTAGTTATTAGTATATTATTATGAACATATTTGTTAAGTTGCTAGATCTTTTGTGAACTATATGAAATCTGTCGTTGCGCCTGATCCGGCCCGCGGGCTGTTGTTTGCCCACCGCTGCTATAGAGTATTCAAATCTTTATCCTTCGGTTCACTGTACACTTCACAGCTTAGCTAGCAACGTCTACAATTTTCTGGAAACTAAAAGATTAGATTGTTATATATATATAACCAGTATTTCATGGTATGAAATAAATAAATATTATAATACAACAATTTTACATGAAGTGATTTATTCACTTGAAGTGTATTTCAACTCGACTGCCAATGGTAAGAGTCCATAAAAACACTGTTAGAATATTAAGGACACCAGCTACCAGAGTAATAATCAAACGTTCAGAAACCACGCGTCATTTAAGAAGTGATTTGTTATTTTATTTTAACTGTGCCAAAATAAAGGTTAAGGTATTAACATGTTCCTTATAGAATAAAAAGGGCTTACATTCTAAAACTAGTAATAATGAAAGTAATAAATCAATAGCGTCAGCCCGAAAGAGAGCTATACCGAACGAACGGCTGACGCATTTTGGTAAGATAGTGCCGAAATTTGCGGATAAGGGGTTTTATGTATTCAGCACAACTGACTCATTCGTTAATCTCAGTTTTATAGAACGGAACCACTACTTCTTTATTCAAGTAGCTCCTCAATTGTCCTCATGAGGCTGAATTGAACCCGTTTCAGACCCACTGATCAACATTATTATTATTATTATTATTATTATTATTATTATTATTATTATTAGCACCACGTCTTACTACCCGTTTGGGTTATACGAGAGGACCTACAGTTTAACGTGGGATCCGAACCACGGTGGAGGCCTGGCATTCCACACATTGACAAGTTGTGATTAATACACGGCTTTTCAGAGGTGAAGGAAGGGTTTGGCAATCAGATAAATCTGTGCTGGGACCGAGGATTGAACCCTGAACTACCAGCACAGAAGTCTGACACCTTACCCCTAAACCACCAGGTCACCACCACTGCTCAAATAAAATATGATCTAAGAGCTCCAGAGATCGAACCCGGGACCTTTGGATCAATAGCCAGAGACTAGACAAAAATCTGACATCTCATTTTCAGCGATGTTTCACTTTAAAAAATGTCATTATTTTGTTATAAGAATAAATGGCTATAGACAAAGATCCATTTTCCATTATATAAACAATGTCTTGTTTTAGCAGGGTCATCGCTTCGGTGGTAGAATGGGCTATCTAAGCTCTAATGCGTCACTCTAGTCATAGATAATAATAATAATATTTAGCACCGCGTCTTACTACCCGTTCGGGTTATACGCTTTAAGTACTAATTACTCTAATGGGTTAGAAGGGAGAGTGGAAAACCATTTAGGGAAAACCACCCCCAGTTCACCCGACCGAGATTCGAACCTCGATCTCCCCGTCCTCAGCTGTCGAGCTTAACACGACAAGCGCGTTAGCCAACTACGCCACCGAGGCGGGTCTCACCATAGACCTAACTGCCGATTATTGGGAGATCAAGGTGTTTATTTGGGTTTTAGCACCACGCATTACTAACCTTTCAGGTTATACGTCTATGTACCAATTACACTAATTTGTTAAGGATTTGTAAGGTTGAATTTAGAGAAAGTGCACGTGCATTTTCATAGAGAGGGAGAGTGAAAAATAATTTAGTAAAAGCAACCATCAGTGCACCCAACCATAGTTGAGCCCCGATATCTCCGTTTAAGACAGTTTAGTCTAATACGAGAGTAAAGCGTAAAACCATGCGGTCACCGAAGTGGTATCAAGGTTTGAATCCCGATCAAGTGTACTTTTGATGTTTTCCCCTAGAAGGTTTTCAAATTTCTTTCTTCACGCTAATGCGGGTACACTGGATTTAAATCAATTTCCTCATCCCTTACATATTTGCGTGATTATGAATTATGCGATGCGATGCTAGGAACAAAACTTAGGGCATTATAAAACGTTGTAAATTATTTAGGTTGGTTTTTGAGGTTTTTAAGATTCAAAACTATAATTTAACCTTCGGAGACTAGCGCTAAAAAATAACATGAGGACCGACGCCATAGTATTTTTGAAAAATACTATTATGTTCTAAATAATACTCAAAAATACATAATTTAATACATAACACAATTATTGAAGCAATATTATTAAATAAATATTTGAATAATATTGTCTTTTTTGAAAATTTTATTAAAAAACAAAATTACAATAATGTCAAACTGATACAAAACAATAGCTTATTATTAGGAAAAAAATACAACATATTGCAAGGTATTATTTTATATTTTACTGTATTACTAAATTATTGATAACTTACTTCTACATTATTACCGTATTATTTTATCTTAAACACACGGCGTCAATGAGCCAGACGTATGACATCATGACTGGCGTCTTTGCGTATTCACAACATTCCTACATGGTGCCAGTTAAAACTCCTGTTTCTCAGAAACTAAACATTTTTTTAAATCTATGATGACATCATACTACACAGCAGGAACTAATTGAGTAATATTGGAGGGGATCCAACCTAATTATCTATGATTAATTTTTTTACAGTTATTGTGAAAATGCAACAGTGCCAGTCACAGAAGATTAAATAATAAACGCAAGTGTTGAAGAACATTTATCCCCAAGTAGGCAACACCCCGAAATACAAAAAACATAAAACTCGTATATTAGGCCTATACTTTAAATTACTTAAAATTTGAGTATTTTAAATGTGTTTTTAGTAGACCTACTATAAAATTAGGTAAATAAATATATGAGCAATAATCATTTAAAAATAATTATATAAAATATGGATCCGTTAAAAATGTAAATTATGTAGGCATACAAGTGTAGGCTATGCATCAATAATGAAACTATGGGAATACCAAAACATTTTATTTGCTTTTCATAAAATCCAAAATTCAATTTCAAAAATAAACATGCTTTGCTCTAGCTTCATAAATATTGATGAAGTATAGTTGGAAAAGTACACTTGGATGAGAAATCACAATGTCAAATATTGACAGTATTTTCCCAAAAAAAAAATGTTATCTTTCAAATAGATGACAAATAAATAATAAATGCTTCGTTTCGATTTTAGGGTAGGATCTGGGAGGTCTACACTGAACAATTCACATATCTGACATGAACATCTCAATACGTCGTCAGTTTTAATCTGATGTATTATTAGTATTATTATTAGCACCGCGTCTTACTACCCGTTCGGGTTATACGCACTTACGCTAATGTGTAATGGTAGGGTGATTGTGAGATGAAATGGAGGACCTACAGTTTAACGTGGAATCCGAACCACGGTGGAGGCCTGGCATTCCCCACATTCACAAGTGTATTGTCAGAGGTGAAGGAAGGGTTTGGTAATCAGATAAATTTATGCCGGGACCGGGGATTGAACACCGGCCGCCAGCATAGAAGTCTGACACCTTACCCCTGGACCGCTAGGTCACCTAATCTGATATAAAATATAAAATTTACATCCCCAAGACAAACATCAAGGTCCGTCAGGTCTTCAAAACGGGCCCTGTACCAAGGGCAAAGCGTGGGGCTCCCTTTCTTTGCAATACTCAACTTCAGGGGTGGTGGAACCTTATTTGTTTAGGGTACCGTATATCAAATAAAATATGTTTATTATAGTGTTTGGACCCCCAAACCAAAGGGGCAGCTGAGGACTCTTCCACGGCCAATGTTTCAAAATTGTATGCCTCAAGATGATACTTAGTCCATAAATTATTTGAAATTTGAATGTACCTAGAAGCTATTCGGAGAGTTCTTCAAGCGGACATTTTTGTAAAATTAGATTTCTAATATAGAAGCCATTTGAAGTGGAATATTTTAAAATGTGATGCCTCTAGAACCTATTTGGAGTTTAATAAAAGGCCATTTTTTAGCTTAATTTTTGTGAATATCAGGGGGAAGTGTAAAACCTTTACAGGAGGAGAAATTTTAATCCAGTTAATTGGTGAGTTCATTCCAGTCAGATGGTGAGGACAATTTACCACTCCTGTCACACTGCAACATTTTTTTTAGCACCACGTCTTGCTAGCCGCCTATGCAATAATTATTTTAATGTGCTCGGGAAGAGGAAGGTTGAATTTAAAGATAGTGCACTAACATTTGCATGTAAATAGAGTGGAAAACTATTTAGGGAAAAACCTTCAGTGCACCCCAACGGGATCGAGTCCTGATATCCCTGTCATCGGTGGCCAGTCTGTTTTGAGTGTAATGCCCTAGACCATACAGCCACCAAAGTGAGTGTCACCTTATTAACTTAAGTTTGTAAATTTGAAACTCGCTTTGCTCGTTGTGGGCTCCACCCCCAAACCTCTCAGTGAGTGTAAACTAATGTAATTCCAGCATTGTTTAGAACGTTAATTTATTTTTACAATTTTATGATTCTAGCTGTCCTATAAATGTGTCAGAAAACTTAAAAAATGTGTGTAAAATGTGCAAAATATACCTAAAATCAAAAAATCTAGCTCTGGTGCAATCCGTTTTTTGATAGGTCTTACAATTTACCCACAAGAGGCCTCCGAATAGAAGTCCGCACCGACTATAAAGTTTTTCCACCATTTTGAATTTTCTTCTGGGGTTAAAAAATATTTTTATTTTTTATTTTTTGGAATTTTCCCGTTGGTTTCAGGCTAGAAGCTATAAGTTTGCCAAATTTCAAGTTTTCATCTGGAAATGGGTAAACGTTAATGTCAGTGAGTGAGTGAGTCAGCCGTGTGGCTTTATAGGATAGTGAAACAAACATTTGAGTCACTTTTTACCAAACAAAAGAAATGTACGCATGTTAATACGTAACTGAACACTGAATTGTTATGTACTGTACATGATAAAATAATTGTATATCGATTGAACTTGATTCGCTTCCCAATAGACTGGGCTCAGGCCCCCAAGAACTCCGGTACCATTATACCAATATCCCCCTCCTCGTGGCGGGTCTGCCTACATCTGCGGGGTAATGAGGACAACAATTTCATCTGCACTGCCTGGACCTGTGTTTCAGTGTGCTTCTTGATTCATTCTCGGTATTTTGGGGACAAAACATAGATATTAACCCCACATAGTTTGTAATACATTATGTAGGGGATGGAAGGAGGGCTCAGCTGAGCCCACTAACTTCCATAAGGTATGTAGGGTATGTGGGATAATTATTACTATTAGTCTTACTACCCGTTCGGGTTGTACGCACTTACGCTAATGTGTAATGTTAGGGTGATTGTGACATTAAATGTAGGACCTACAATTTAGCGTGGGATCCGAACCACTGTGGAGGCCTGGCATTCCACACATTCACAAGTTGTGATTAATCCACGTCTTGTGAGTATGTGGGAGAAAAGAGAAGTCCAATTGTAGTTCAAATCTATTTAGTGCTGCCATCTGTTAGACAATCATAAGATCATTCTAATCAATATAACGGTTTAAAGAGGTTTCTGTCATATTTAGATTTATTAAAAATAGAGCACTTACTATGTTTGACGCCTTAGCTCAGTTGTTAGAGTTTCTGTCTACTGAGCTGAGGGTCCCGGGGTTCGATTCCTGGCATGTCTGAAAAATGTATCATTGGTGAAATGAAAGAATACCCTTTCATAGTCTTAAGAAGATATATAAAATTGTTTTCTCGCTTAGCTGATAAGTTGAATTTTTATTTGTACTCTCAGAACTTTGATGGATAACGTCGACATTTTCCAAATATTGTTGTATACATATTTCGTTTGGCTAGTACAGTACATAAATGAGTAAAGATGAGTTCTCCAAATCTTACAACTATAGAACCCTAGAATCCTTAAGAATGTCAAAGAATCAAGAATTTAAAAAAATCACATTTAGGATTTGTATAGAATATAGAATTTTATTTCAAACAAGAACTTTTTAACCAGCCTCGGTGGCGTAGTTAGGTAACGCGCTAGTCATGTTGAGTTAGACTGCTGAGGATGGGGAGATAGAAGTTCGATTCTCTTTCGGGTGATTTGGGGATGGTTTTTCCTAAGTGGTTTTCCTCTCTCCTTACACACAAATGTGGGTTCACTTCCTCTAAAATTAAACCTTACTAATTCCTAATCAATTAATACTTTATTATTATTATTATTATTATTATTATTATTAGCACCGGGTCTTACTACCCGTTCGTGTTATACGCACTTATGCTAATGTGTAATGTTAGGGTGATTGTGAGATGAAATGGAGGACCTACAGTTTAACGTGGGATCCAAAACCACGGTGGAAGCCTGGCATTCCCCACATTCATAAGTTGAGATTAATACACGTCTTGTCAGAGGTGAAGGAAGGTTTTGATAATCAGATAAATCTGTGCCGGGACCGAGGATTGAACCCCGGCCGCCAGCACAGAAGTCTAACACCTTACTCCTAGACCGCCAGGTCACCAATTAGTACTTAAGTGTATAACCCGAACGGGTAGTAAGACGCGGTGCTAGATAAAATAAATCAAGAACAAGATTTATTTTATGAGTATAATGACGCTTACTAATGGTTTATCCCTTGATCATAGCAGTTAGACCATAAACGATAAATTTACCACTTAGTGTGATTGGATCAAAAATTTTTTAAAAAAATCAAATCATTGTTGAGCTGCTAACATTTTGAACTTAATTTTATTTTAAGATTAGGACTTGTGTATTGGTTAACCTACCCTAAACTTACCTGACCTAATCGTAGGGAATAATAGGATTTGATTAATAACTATATAAATATAAATAAGTATATGTATATTTATATACATAATATATACTCATTCAGGTTATACTTAAACATTAATTACGCTGAGAGAATAGAAATGAGGGAGGAAGATTCCTACATAAATGTACTAGCGTTTGCTTTGATAGAGAATATAAAACCATATATGAAATAAAAACCTCTGTGAACTCTATCGGGATGTGAACTCTGATCTCCCCGTCACCCTTGATTCAGTCCAACACAAGATTAATGCGTTAGATCATTCGAAGACAGATCCTGTTATCATGATCTGTTAATATATAATATTAAAAGAAAGGTATTAATCAGACTCTCAAAGCCCCACTCGGAGGGAATATAGTTGGAAAAATAAAGTAATAACGCCAAACACAAGATGGCTTCCAATCTGAAAAGATGAACAGAGCCTCCCCCACTGGACAAATTGGTAGCGACTGCCTTTTAAAGGAAATCTGTCGTCGCCGGGCGACTCCTTGAGTCATGTTTCGCGCTATCGGCGCTCTTTTGTAGGAATTGTGAAGCGTCCAAAGTCACTTCTTGAAAGAGAGAGAGAAAAAAAGCACGAGGAAAAGTATAGAACGGGATATCTTCTATAATAATAAAAAGAAGTGTTTGTCTGTCTGTGTGTTTGTGTGCGATGCCCAGCCAAATCTACGGCACGCAGAGATCTGAAATGTTTAACATAGGGGGACGGAATGGGGTCCAAATGATCCTCGAAGCCGGATTTTTACACTTTTAATTAGCTCTTTAATTAGGCTTTTTTAACACATTTTTGATGAAAATATTTTTTATCTGGTTTGGAATTACGTTTCAGAGATAGCGTTTCAAAATGAAATCGGGCACCATGGGGGAGGGAGGGGTGTATTATTATACCACAGTGGGCCACGGGCAAAGCCTTGCAGAATTACTAGTTGGTAAATAAGTACAGGGCACATTGATAACATATAAAATAGATTTATAGACAAACGATGTATAGGACATTTTTTAGAACCACGTTATGTGGTCAAAACGCCAATATGTCGGGGAATAAGAAGGTTGGATTTAGAGGAAGTTAATCTTCATTTGCATGTAGGGCGAGTAGAATACAATTTCAGAAAACAAAAACACTCAGTAGATCCGACTGGGATCGAACCCCGATCCCCATATCATCAGTAGGTGAGCTAAAGACGAGAGTGACGCCTTAAGAGTATGCAGTCAATGAATTGGGTCGATGATATTTGTTATTTTAAGTTTCAATATGTGTATTCCATCACGTTTCATACATATCCATTTATATACTTTTTGAGTTTTTGAAACTTTGATCAAGTTTATTTATTTATTTGCGATAGATTCTACCACTTTTCTGGACTGTCCATATTTCATTAAATAAATGTGATGTAAATGAGGAAAGTGTCGTTTGAAGGAACTTTACATTAATTTGCGTTGAGAGCGATTGAGAAAACGTTTAGGAAAAACCACTCTCAGAATTCAAGGCTGAGAGTCAAACCCGGATATACCTGACAGCGGCAAAAACCAAATAAGACGAGATGGTCAGTTAGTCCGTGTGCCCACTGAAGGGGGTTTTCAAGAAGCTAAGCTGCAGGTTTTCTACAACATTCTTTAGGGGTGGGGAGGGAGGTGTAGGGTAACCATCTATATATTCTCTGATAAAACAAACATGTTTGTATACATTTTGCAACCTTTAAGTTCCTTACATTGAAGTTTATATAAGATTAGCTTATATATTATTAAGACATAAATAAATATCGTAGTACTTTTTACGGAGCAATGTAAACTTTAGAGAAGTTAAACCATGTTAACTTTAAAATAAAGGCTTTTTTTAATCAAAATTGTTTAATTTATTTAAAAATAAATAAACTGATAAAAGTAGTCCAAGCTTGTTCGTACAGCCTCAAGGATTTGAGAGATAAAAGCAATATTATTTTGATATTATCAGTGTATTCATTGTTATAAGACATTAAAATATTTTGGGATTAAAATTATGTTTATAGAACACTCTTCTGTGACTGCATAAGCTAATACAGTGAAATTCAAACTTGCTTATAAGTGGGTCAAATGAAATAAAAGGAAATGTTTGGCAGTCCAAAAACTTTTATTTATTATTTTTGTTCCAAATACATTTCTAAAAATGACACGAATAAGTTTAAATACATTGAGAATGCAAAACAATCATAAACACCTTACTGCTTTAATATTTTTTTTAATATGTGCAGAAAGTTTATTTGATGGGTTGTGAGATGAGAGAAAGGTGATTCTTAAGAAAGAAGACAGATGTTCAAGGGTAAGTTGGTTTTAAGATCAAGTTTCTTAAGTTTCATGGTTGAAAATACTTGTTTCATGAATATGAGTTTACAAACGATGTCATGTAGATGTTTGGTATGATTTTAAAAATTTGGAAAATATTAATTTAGAATGTTTATTTAAAGTCTAATATTATTGTGTTAAAATTATTTCTTTCTGCGGGCTGTAGTTTGCCCATCCCTGGTCTAGGGCGTTACTCTTGCAATAGATGATTAGACTGCCAATTATGGGAATATCGTGGTTCGATCCAGGTAAGGGGTACTCAGAGGGATTTTCCCACTCTTTCTCCACGCAAATTCAGATACACTTTCTTTAAATTCAACCTTCCTTAGCCCTGGAATATTAGCGTAGGTCAATTGGTACATAACCGTTAAACCCGAATGGGTAGTAAGACATTGTGTTTAAAAAGCTAATAACGTTAGTGTGTTTACGCTTAAATGAGGAAGGTTGCTATTCAAGGAAGTGAATTTGTATATACGTGGAGGGAGAATGGACAATTTTCTAGGGAAAACAAACCTCTGTTCACCATGCCGGGACTCAAATCAAATTTTCTCCGTCCTCAGCAGTCCAGTCTAGTGCGAGAAGTACAACTCATACCAGGCGTGTCAAACTATTTTGATCTTAGGGGCCACATTGAAATTTTAAAACACTGAGAGGGCTAAATTGAAATTTTAAAACAGTGAGAGGGTCACATGGAAATTTTAAAACAGTGAGAGGGCCCCATTGAAATTTTAAAACACTGAGAAGGCCACATTGAAATTTTAGAATACTGTGAGGGCCACATTGAAATTTTAAAACACTAAGAAGGCCCGATAATAATCACCTTTATTTTTCTAATACATTTTTGCAGTTTCATTAAGAAATTCCTTAAGCAATTGATAATATGAGAAATATTTTGAATTTGATGCTTTTAAATAGAACAAGCTCAACATTTCCCAAATGGTGTACATTTGTAATTCACCTACGTTGGGAGGGTAGGTCAGTGACAGCGGAAAGATCTTATTACAAACATTGGCTGGAAGTCACTAATGTCAACCTATTAATTGTAAATAGTTTGTATTTGCTTAGTAAAACTATATTAGGAATAAAAAGTAGCCGTACTCATGGTGTAGGGAGTGATCAGTGCACATGGCTACGAGAAAACGGGTTCTGGGTTCAATTCCCGGGTGGTACCTTACGTATTTTTGTGAAATTACCCCAATTGTCAACAGGGTTTGTTTAGTTAGGTTCAAGTGTTTCCACTGGTTGCACACCCTCATACTCACTATCAACCTCATCTCATCTCATCTCATCGGGACATGGAAAGAGCCTCCACGGAAAGGATGCACGATTAGTACATTCAAGCGTCCCCTGGGAAACGGTACATTAGTACGGGCTAATATTTCCAATACTGGACGACGAGTAATGTAACCCAGACGCATGATATTTTTTACTATCAATAAAAGGTGTTATCAAACAGTTCTATTGCTATTTTCAGCCAATGGTTGCAATATAGAATATATTGTGTTATCAAACAGTTCTATTACTATTTCCAGCCAATGGTTGCAATATAGAATATATTGTGTTATCAAACAGTTCTATTGCTATTTTCAGCCAATGGTTGCAATATTGAATATATTGTGTTATCAAACAGTTCTATTACTATTTCCAGCCAATGGTTGCAATATAGAATATATTGTGTTATTAAACAGTTCTATTACTATTTCCAGCCAATGGTTGCAATGTATTGCAATATATTGATAGATAATGATGAGCTTATGATAAAGAAGAAAAATAGGGCTACATTTTATGCTGGCTCATAGGTTGTGCCACATGTTTGGCATGGGTGCATTCGACTCTTTGATGATAGAAACTTATCCAGGTTAATACTGTATTGGCAAACCACTACCACACACTATCTTCCCATTTTACCCAACAAATCACGTCTATATACTATGAAGCCACATGGCTGACTCACTTTCATTAATGTTTACCCATTTCCAGATGAGCTATAAGTTTGAAGTTCTAGCCTGTAACCGATGGTAAAATTCCAAAAAGTTAAAAAATTTAGTATCTAACCCCCAAAATAATTCAAAATGTCGGAGCAACTTTAAAATCGGTGCGGACCTTTCTTTGGAGGTATCTTGCGGTAAAACGGTAAGACCTATCATAAAAAGCTCTGGAATTACATTAAATTACATCCACTTTCAAAGAAAACTCACTGAGGGTTTGGGGGTGGAGCCCCTAACGAGCAAAGGGAGTGATTCTTGTACAAAAATACAGCAAGGTAGTTCGTGTGCATTGAATGGGGGGGAAGTCTGACCTTATTAGTGATAGGAAACAGTTTACTGGTACAGTCACGATCAGTGACAATTCACAAGTCATCAATTCTACCTGGGAATAAAAAGTATACTCATTGCACTAAATATGCTTTGGAAAGAAAAATACACGCCTAGTTGGTGCGCAGAGAATTATTCTTCGTCGGGCCAAAATCACTCTTCTATGGAGTACAGTGAATATTATTTTTCATTTTTTAAAAATCTTTTATTTCTGGATTGCACTGAATGCTGTGCTTTATGTTCTTCAAAGCTATATTATTTAAATAGTAGTGGACATTCATCTTTATTTTATCAATAGTTATTTTCTTTGGAGTTCAATTAATATAAATTATTCTCTTTCTCAAAAGTATTCTTCTTTGGAGTGCGGTGAATATTATTATTAATTTATATAAACTACTCTTCTTTGAAGTGTAAGAGAATTTAATTCTTTATTTATCAAAGATGTTGAGTGTGAGTGAATATTATATCAAAAGGGTATTTCTATGAAGCGTTCCATAGAATATTATTATTCATTTATCAAAAAAGCTCTTATTTGAAGTGCGGTGAATATTTATCTTTATTTCTGAAATTTGTTTTCCTTTGAAGTCAAGTGAATATTGATCTGCATTCATCAAAAGGGATGTTCTTTGGAGTGCAGTGAATATTATTATTAATTTATATAAACGACTCTTCTTTGGAGTGCAATTGAATATTATTCTTAATTTAACTCCATGACCGAATGGTCTCAAGTGTCACTTTCGTGTTAGACTTGCCTGCTGGTGACGGGTAAATTGGGGTTCGAATCCCGGTTGGTTCTACAGAGGATGGTGTTTTCCTAAATGATTTCCCACTCTCCTTCCAATCAAATGCGGGTAGATTACCTTTAAAATATTTCCTTACTCATCCCTACCCTATTAGATTAATTATCCTATATATATATATATATGTATAAATTGACCTAGTATTAATACGTGGTGATAATAACCATAATAATAATAATACTTGGTGCTATATGATGGTAGGTGTATCATTAAAAGGTGATAAAGGAGCTGACCGTTGTTTATGGATCTCCCATTATGATCAAACAAATTATACCTGCCTGTCTAAAGGTTATTGCTATCGAGTGTACCTACTCCCCCGCCCCCTGTCCATCGATGAAATCAATATCCCAGACACAAGAGTCTGCCTCACACAGGCTCATAACATAAGGGGAAATTGAATGGTTTCAAGGATGGTTTTTTTTTCGGTTCCTCCCCTACCCGCCCCCACTTAAAAAAAAGGAACCCTTTCCAATTAATTGAGGAACTAGTACCAATTAAAATAAGCGTACATCAGTTTCGAGTGGACCGGTCGAATGATACAAATATGCAATATCCGTAGTACTAGAGTGGAAATCTATCCACGTTGCTCGTTTGGAGACGCGACAATTAATCAGCAGAGTCGAGCTTTTGGCTATAATTTTCTTTGACGATTTCATTTTATGGTATCTGAATTTGTTCCATACGCCATGAGTACTGTCAACCTGAAATATTTCCTCTATTATAAATTATTAGAGATTTTCCCTTTGAATCTCCGATTTTTTAGAATCAAATATTCAACGATACTGGGTATTCGAGGATTTCAATTAAAATATATTCAAAATTAGAAGAAAAACCATTTTTAATTTCGTAATGTTTTTATTTATTTACTTCAGATATTTAACGTGCACTTTGGGAACCGACTGATTATATCAAAACATGAGAATTTCTATGAGTGAGAGTGAAAGGACTTACCAATTTTTCCGGTGAAGGTATTTTCACATACCTTCTAGGGTTCTTTTACATATCACAATGGATATGGGACCGATGGGCCTACTTCCACTCCGAAGGAAGTTGTGCAGCTGAGTTTTCACTCAAATAAAATCCGTCAACCACGACTAGAATTGAACCCACGAACATCTGATCCCGAGGCAAGCACTTTACCTCAATACCACCGAAGTCAACGATTATATAGATTATTATTATTATTAACACCGCGTCTTACTACCCGTTCGGGCTATACGCACTTATGCTAATGTGTAATGGTAGGGTGATTGTGAGATGAAATGGAGGACCTACAGTTTAACGTGGAATCCGAACCACGGTGGAGGCCTGGCATTCCTCACATTCACAAGATGTCTTGTCAGAGGGGAAGGAAGGGTTTGGTAATCAGATAAATCTGTGCCAGGACCGAGGATTGAACCCCGGCCGCCAGTACAGAAGTTTGACACCTTACTCCTAGACCACCAGGTCACCTGATTATATAGAGATTATCCCAACATGAGTATAGGACAAACCAAACTACCAGACCGTATAACCTTGATTTATCATTTTTCTCAATGGGAATTCGCATTTTAATCAAACCAAAAGTTATATAAATTAATGCAATCACCTTATTATCACGTCACGTGACTCTCGTCTACATTGGTAAGGAGAATGTGGATTCAAAGTTGGTAACAGGCTGAGAAAGACAGTTTCTCTTTGTTTGGAGTTGAGGACGGTTAGTGGAGGCATGCATGGGGACTGCACAGTGATGTAGTGTACGGTAATGAGCGATTAGGGAAGGATTTTTGCAGTTTTTATCTTAAAAAAAAAGTTGAGCTTGTGGTCTAGGGTTAAGGTGGGGGTCTGGGGCTCAATCCTTGGTCCCAGCACAGATTTATCCTTCACCTCTGACAAGATGTGTATTAATCACAACTTGGGAATTTTCGGAATGCCAGGCCTCCACCATTGTTCTGAGCCCACCTTAAGCTCTATGTCCTCCATTTTATCTCGAATTCACCCTACCATTACGCATTAGCGTGTGAATAGTTCTAACGAGTATTAATACATGACAAAATAATAATAATAAACAATAAGATTTTTTTTTAAATCTTTGGGCAAACTAAGTAAAATATTTATCTAGTAGAAACATATAGATTATATATGTTTCGTACCGAATCTTATGTAATATATATATATAAATCAACGTTACTAATTTTTTTTGTATCAAATTTTAGTGTAATTGTCATTCATGTGATTTGTTTATTTATATTCTATCATGTATGACGAGTCCTTGACTATTTCATATGCTAATTGTTAATTGTTTAATATATTAGGACTATGTCAATCATCCTATTTGTCTAACCATTTTGCTCTTTAACATTTTTGAGTATATTTTGTGGTATTCTTGGGGAAGTGGGTATATAAGTTAATCGATTTTTCCTGACATAAGGTTTCTATCCTTAGTAAATATTGTTTGTTATCTTCTTCAATTCATATTTATTTATTTTATTCCAAAATAAAAATATTCTATTTCTTACCCGCATCGGTGGCGTAGTTGGCTAACGTGCTTGTCGTGTTGAGCTCATCCGCTGAGGACGGGGAGATCGAGGTTCGAATCTCGGTCGGGTGAACTAGGGGTGGATTTTCCTAAATGGTTTTCTACTCTCCCTCCACGCAAATGCGGGTTTATTTCCTCTAATTCAACCTTTCCCATTCCTAATCCATTAGAGTAATTAGTACTTAAAGCGTATAACCCGAACGAGTAGTAAGACGTGGTGCTAAATATTATTATTATTCTATTTCTTCTTATAATAAATTAACTCCTTTACTCACTTTAAATGTTTCATTGACTAGAGGTTTAGCAATCGTTCTACTGTTTCAAGTATGTTGCCTGCAAATCTCACCAAAAATTAAGTTTGAATTTTCTAAAAGGTTATTTCTTTGAAAATTAAACTATCTGGTCATGCCTACACTTGGATGACGTAATTTGCTGCTTGTATCTGGGAAGATTCAAATAATACATGGTTAAAGGGGTGACAGTGGGGTAGTGATGGAACGCTTTCATCCTGAGGATCGGCCCCGAATTCTCTTGAACGTTCTGCCCATTGTTAATGAGGCCAGTCAGTAACCCTGGCTCATGACAACCAACTAGATTTGCAACGTTGTGATACATGGCTAGTAATTATATGTTTTGTGGAATGAGGTTTCGCTTAAGTGTTGACAGCTAAGGCCTAGTAATTTACTTAACCTCATGAAATAGTAGCGTCTAGAATATTGGTAAGTTTGTTAAAACTATATGTTCCTGATTATAAATCAAGTTTGAAAGAAGGCCTATTATAAAGACTGAGAGTACTGACGCTGATATATTCTACACAAATAAAATAAACAATTGAAAGACTTGATGTTATAATGTGCTATTTTCAACAAATGTAACAGTAGTAGGATTAAATATGGCGTTGATAAACAGCGAGATATCAGAAAGCTAAGGGGGGGCGGGATCCTAATCCATTAGAGTAATTAGTACTTAAAGCGTATAACCCGAACGAGTAGTAAGACGTGGTGCTAAATATTATTATTATTCTATTTCTTCTTATAATAAATTAACTCCTTTACTCACTTTAAATGTTTCATTGACTAGAGGTTTAGCAATCGTTCTACTGTTTCAAGTATGTTGCCTGCAAATCTCACCAAAAATTAAGTTTGAATTTTCTAAAAGGTTATTTCTTTGAAAATTAAACTATCTGGTCATGCCTACACTTGGATGACGTAATTTGCTGCTTGTATCTGGGAAGATTCAAATAATACATGGTTAAAGGGGTGACAGTGGGGTAGTGATGGAACGCTTTCATCCTGAGGATCGGCCCCGAATTCTCTTGAACGTTCTGCCCATTGTTAATGAGGCCAGTCAGTAACCCTGGCTCATGACAACCAACTAGATTTGCAACGTTGTGATACATGGCTAGTAATTATATGTTTTGTGGAATGAGGTTTCGCTTAAGTGTTGACAGCTAAGGCCTAGTAATTTACTTAACCTCATGAAATAGTAGCGTCTAGAATATTGGTAAGTTTGTTAAAACTATATGTTCCTGATTATAAATCAAGTTTGAAAGAAGGCCTATTATAAAGACTGAGAGTACTGACGCTGATATATTCTACACAAATAAAATAAACAATTGAAAGACTTGATGTTATAATGTGCTATTTTCAACAAATGTAACAGTAGTAGGATTAAATATGGCGTTGATAAACAGCGAGATATCAGAAAGCTAAGGGGGGGCGGGAGGGTTATCGGACGGGTGTGGTCAAGATGTGTGTAAGGGGTAAGCCAGCTTCTAATCAAATAATTTTCTCTCTTCCTTTCCATCCTTTAAATATATTTTCCTAGCATCTAATCCTTCTTCCTCTCTCTCGCTCAGTTTCACTCATTTTTTATTTAGGTAATACCATTTCATGACTCTCCTAAAAAGATGTTATCATTATACTTAAAAATGAATTTCATTTCCTTCTATTATCATTAACGATAACTATCCTCTCTTTTTCTCACATTACATATCAAGACAATTCCCTTCCGTACCACTCCTAAAATATTATAGGTTTATACTTGAAAAAAATGTTCATTTGCTCTACACAACGAGTGATCTAAAACGTCTAAACTGACGAGAGCAGGGTTTGAATCCAAGTAGGACCTGGAGATAGGTTGTTATTCCACTCTCTTTTTAATTATAATGTGGGTATACTTTAAACTTTCTCATCTTTAACAAATTATCATAGTTAGTAAGTAAGCCGCACAGGAACAGTTAGTTACACATGGTGCTGAAAAGTAATAAACCCTTCAGAATAAAATGTCCTAACATAACAATATGTTAAGGATCTTACTATGAGCCAACCAATGCGCTGGTATTGTTGGCCCAAAAATCACAAAGGACCACTCTAATTCAAATAAAATTATAACTGTAACATTGTTACAACATGAATATGAAGAGTTTGCTTAACTCGTTGACCCGGCCTCTGTTGACCTGTCCCAGCACGATCCCGACTCATTATACACACCGCAGCACTATCAACATTGAACTGACTTGAGGACCGAGGTTCGCTTCCAGCCCTGTAAGTCAGTCCACGTCCAAGACAAATGAACTGCAATGAACGAACTCAATGTGCGCTGCCCGAGCGCGTTTGAAAATTCTGTGAATTATGGTTGAGCGCAATCTTTAAGGCATGTGGATCTGTTGAGCATGTTCTAGAACCTTTATACCCCTTACCTCTTTCCCTCTACCTTTTTTCCCGCGACTCGAGAGCACATGGCACTTCTATAGGATATATATTGGTTAGAGTGCCTGGGATAGACACACATTACGCTATGACTTCAAGGTGAGAAACCTGATTATTGGATAGGATTGCTCGATTATTCTAAATTACCTTTGGTACTAAATCTTTATCTTTAAAATTATCGTTCTGGACTTATATATTTTTATTGTCACTTCATGACAGTCAAATGTTATTCTTTACCCTTAAGGCATGAAACATCATGGGCGACCAGCCCAAAAAACTTTGGTCGTCACATGGCATTTAGTGGAAGACATTGTGGCGTCGTGGTCGTAAACTTTAAATTTACTAAATCCGCCTCACGGATATGTTTGGAGATCTGATCACCACCATCTTGAAGGCAGCTATGAAATATTCATATTATCCTTTTGACGCTCCTTTTGAGCTTTATTATATAAAATTAAGATAGTTTATCATCGTTAGATGCCTTGTATTAATTATTATTTAAAGGTGGGTCCACGAGCCGGCAAGCTGTTACTCTTATGTGAGGTAGTTTATTATTGTTGGGTGCCTTGTAATGAATGTTACTTATAAGTGGGGCCCCGATTTGGCACGTTTAAATTCTGATATGGGCATACCATTTACTATTTACAGTTGAGATAGTTTGTTATATTTGGACACCTAGTATTAAATGTTGCTAAAAGGTGGGACCGCGAGTCAGCAAGCTCCATTCTTACGTAGGCATAAATGTTTGGGTCTTAATATTAAAATATGCATGTTTATAGATCCTCCTATCGAATCGTTGGAAAAATTAGGGCTGTGAGTAACGGCAATTTAGGATCCATTACTCTTTTCAAATTTGCCATTTGCTCTAGGGTTTGTTTTGGGGTTCTTGATTTTTATTTACGATAGGTCAAATTAATATTATCATTAAGGTCAATTGTTGTAAAATCACTACATATTATAAGACGCCATTTAGACCGTTTGGAGAAGCGGGATCACTTATTGCAAATATTGTTTACATGCCCATCTGGTGTTGGAGGTTCCCTAGGCTTCGTTCCACCTTTTGGCTGTACCGTACCTCTTGCTTGAGTTTTGGGTTACTTTCTTTTTCAGTGCCCAACGCTTAAATGTTTCACTCACTCAATGAGTTGTACTTTGTTATTTTCTTGTTAAATAAACTATAACTCTCTTGTTACTACCTCTACCTTATATTTATGTGTAATGGAGTAACATAACATATTTTCTTTATAGCAAACTATAAAGTGAAAAATGAACGATATATACTTAAATTACTTTGAGATTAAATTAAGAGATGTTGATATGGTGCTGAACCTTGTCAATCTAAAAACACTTTTCAATAAATATCTAAATTTGAGCAAATGTATCCCAATCCAGTTATTATTATGTGACCGTAGTGGGAGTAAGATGCTAATTATTACAGTGCGAGCTCAGAAAATCTGTTCAGTAGTCATACCTTGTTAACCTATACCGGGAGTATGATTCTATAATAGCTAAAGTCTGTTCACGGTAGGGATGGTTTTCTCAAAGGCCTTTTTCCCTACCAGAAATCTATTATATAGTAGGATATTGGTAGGAAAAAGGACCTTTCAGAGAGTAATTCCTACCGTGAATGGAGTATAAACCTTTTAAGGCATGACTCTAGGAATTACGGAAAAACTAAATGCTTCAATAAATATTTAAATTATACAGAAATATATATTTTTAGTAAAGCAATATAGGGCCTATTTACAGAGTAGCTAGGTAAATACATCAGTCCCTGAGTCAAAACAAACTTATACAGAAGTATATGAATTACAAACAGACTAAAATACTTCCACAAATTTAATAAGGAAAAAGTAATATAACCCTATTGGAAACGAACTTAAGGCCTCAAAATTAATTTCAATAGTAAGGTGTGTAAATTAGAGAAAACTCTTATTTCACTATCGGTGACTCAAAATGATAAGATATGTAAAATTCAATTGCGCTCGACTCTCACCCAATATAGCACTGATATATACAGTAATGGCTCTTTATTAAATAATGTTTATTAAAACATGAAAGCAAAGAAGATGAGACCACTACTGGCTATACCTGTGGGTCACCATATCGGCAACAAGTATTTTGTTAGTCACGGTTACAGCTTTCTCTACCCAGAGTACTCTTCTGTTGCCGTATGGCTAGCTATAGCAATACACCGATCACTGATATCTCAATCACTAATACTTTTGAGTTCTGGTTACTGGAGTGACAATGAGCAAGTAATGTCGACGAAAAATTCAATGTCAGTGATTTAACGTCCATCTTTAGGCAAGCGCCAACCTCTGCGGTTAAGCGCTACTTCAACCGTTATTTTAGTCTCCACAACTTCTGCGGCTAAGCACCGTATTGGCCGACTACCCGGACACTCACCAACAAGGTCATCTGGAAGCCAAACATGTGGGACATTACTGCCTCATTTCAAGAAAAGACGTAGTAAGGGCGGAAAACACACCAAGAAGCTAACTACAACATCTGGGGTTTTTTCCGGTTATATTTACATAGAGAATTCCTTCTTTCCCCCTCCGAGAATAATCTATCTCTTTCCACGTATTCAATACACACTTCCCCTTATACCCATCCTCAAGATTCAGCTCTATAAAACATAGTTTATTCTAGCCGAGATAAATAACAGCCCCCCCTCCCCCGCCCCCCCAAGGTTCGAGCCCAAGCAGTGCCACTTTACTCCATATTCCACGGTCATTCCACCTTTCTGCCCTGAGAATTCGTGTCCTGAGATATCACTTAATCTTAACGAACAGTAGATTCCTCATCAAACGAAGAGGATAGACTCTCGCTCGAGCAACAACGCACCCATTAATCACAAAATGGACACACCCCGAGGAGAACCTTGACAATTTGAGGCCCGATTGAGGAACGTGACCCCCCGGTTTATTCTGTTTTCTCCTTCCATTCGAACCAGAGAGTGGTTCTACGAATAAAGAAAGGGGGGGAAGGGGAAGATATTTAGAATTTATCTATTTGTGTTTTTCCATTTGGGATTAATTTGGTTATGATTTTATTTACAATTTTTATGACTCAAAACCCCTATCACTATAGATTGTATCCACGTTTAATGTAACTTTTATATAAACTACTACACTAATTATGCTTTTCGGATTTATTTTATATAATTGAGTGTGAAGCCAACAAAAATCGTATGAAGATTAGTCTAATGCATCCCACGATAATTAAAAATATCCTGCTGAGACAATTAGATCCTCAATTCTGGGTAATCATCATGTATTTGAATGTTCACCATATATAAACTTTTCTCTAACCCTAATACCTCAAAACAAACACCAAAAAACTTAATTCTTGAATTGGTCAATATTGGATGTGTTTTTATCACTAATGATGAACACAACATGCTTATCAAAGAGAGATTGGCTGGTAGCGTCGTTAGGCGTCTAATAAAAACTAACGCTTTTGTCAATGAGCACCAATTACCGCGATTAATTCTCGCTGACATTTTCTCCCTACCTTTGTTTAGCAATATATTTATTTCCAATCGTTAAAACACGCTTCGTATGATTTATTACTGTTGTCATGGTTTCATATTTGTTTACTGTTTATAACAACATAGCAAGAATATAAATGAGCAAAGCTAGTAGTGGCAATGCGTGGTATAATGCATTGTTACTAACGGTAACAGGTAGAATGACCCGCATCGCTGGATGCGTGGTTAGGAAGTCAATCCCAATGAATGGCTTCAGTTTATCACTTCGCTAAATATCGCCTCACTGAATCTAAATGATGCATTTCTTATTTCTAGATTAACAGAGATATAAAGGTGAATGACCCGCTTCGGTTATCGAATGTTCTAGGGCAGCGGTTCCCAAACTGTGGTACGTACAATTATTCCGAGTGGTAGGCCGTGATAAGATAAACCATACAAGCAAATTTAAGTCATAAAACTAATTAGGACCTTATCAAATCTTATAAATATATTACTACAAAGTCAAACCAAAGGTAAAAATGTTTAAACAGTGGTTATAGGGGTGGCAACACTGATCCAAGCTCAGAAAGCCGATGCAGCCATGCAGGCTGTGTTGTTATATCCCTGTTATCATTAAAACTGCACCTAATTAGTAAATATTCTGCAATATCATGGTAGTACTCCAAATTACGAAAATTATTTGGGTGGAACGCCATTCAAAAAAGTTGGTAGCCACTGGTTTAGGGCACCATATTTAGACTGGACTGCCGAGGATGGGAGCATTGGGGTTCGAATCTAGATCGGGTTTATTGAGGGTGTTTCTTTCTAAATAATTTCCAAATTTCTAAATTATACCTTCTTCACCCCTAAAACGCAAGATTAATTATTACATATTCCTATGACCGTATTTGCATCATGAATTGTTAACTATTTGCTATTAAATATGAGCTTTGTATGAATATAAAACCATTTAAAGAGGTCAGTCAACCAATATATCTGTTCAAATAAACTAAGCCATGTTCTGGAAGCAATGAGCTTTAAAGAATGTTCAGATAAGCGTGCAACCACCTCTTTGGCTTAGAGGTCAGAGTTTCTGACTACAAATCTAAAGGTCTTGTGTTTGATACCCAGAACGTCCAAAAAATTATCTTCGAAGCGTGAGGACAAATGAAGAGCTACTTGAATAAATAAGTAGCAGTTTCGGTTTAGAAAACTGAAATTAACAATCGGGTGGCTCGTTGTGCTGACCAAATGACATCCTAAATCCACAAATGTTGGAAACATCATCGCTAAAGCTAGCCGCACACTGGAGCCAACATTTGATTAAATACCAATGTTACCAGATAAAACGTTGAGTCTTGTTGGTTGCAGTGAGTAGCGTGTATGCCCGCTCATAACAGTGGGGGAGGGAGTGTGTATTGGGATGCCAGAGTATTTTTTGTAGTTTTTAATCGTGATTTTTTATGCGGTGGTGGTGTTGGGTAGATCTAGGGGTCTGAATTTTTTCTGTCCTTAGTCGCCTTGATATCTTGTCCTACTCCCGCCATTTCCAAACGTAAACCAACTATATATTTAGCTTCGCACTGGTGCATGCACAGCTCAATCCGTCGTAAGGTGTCTTGTCAAAATACGAAACTTGAGGGACCTTCGTCCGACAAGTAAAATAGTCTAACGATGTCGAAAGGCGTCTAAAGATAGTGTCGGAACCGGTGTGTGAACCTCCATTTATCCCCATATCAAACAGAGCGCATCATACACATTCCGACACTGTCGGACAAAATATCTTGTCGTAAGGCAAAATGTCTGATCGAATGTGTGGCCTGCCTTTACGGTGGCGGCCGCTCAGTCGGTATAGCTCGCTTGTGGGCTCACGCCAGGGATTTTTTTTTAAATTTTAATAAATGTACAATAAATAAACAAATGGTGGATATAAATGTTAGTATGGCTATGTCAGTAAGTAGGTACATATATTTCACTTCCCATGTTACTTTATAATTTTTTAACTTGTTTTCAATTAATGTAATAGAGGTTATGTTATAATCTCGAGTTAAGCCGAGGAGGGTGCGAATACCTTCAACCAGATCAATAAAAGCTATTATTTACTTACTAGTTTTATGTCATCAGGAACTTGAAATTTCTTTGCCGTACTTACTAAAGTAAAGGTTATTATTATTATTATTACTATTAAAATAATATTTTACTTTCCACACAGAATAGTATGGCAAATTACTTGACCTTTAAAATATAGTACCAAAACCTCACAACTTACCATAAACCTACTGTTTGGTTAGTTGCACCTCTTATCTTCTGATTACCCTATGACCAGTTTGTTATAATATCTTCATAATTGTTCTAGTCAACATACTCCGTTGTATAATTCATGTAGCTCCACCCTTGGATTCCTTGTTGCATGTTCTCCTTCAATATAGCATTCAATTTAAAAAAAATAACTTCATTAAATTATATGTTTAATTATATGGATTGTCATAATAACCTTTTTTTTCGAAGGTATTTCAAAATATTTCTCTCTTCTTTCTCATTTCCTTGTAAATCTGCTTTGCTACTCTTTCTACCCATGAAATTTTGGAACATTAATCTTTAGTACACATCCCAAATGTGTCTGATCTTCTTTTTATCAGTTATACCAGTGCTCGGAACGAAGCGGAACACCGTTCTGGTTGATACGAAAATCTATTCGAACGTTCTGGTTGATACAATAAAAGTTTAAAGCATTCCGCCTGCACACTAGAATGCTACTTCTTCGTTCTTCCTATCGTTTTCCAAAAAGGATCTCTATTCTAGTCTGAACTAACCCAGATCCTACTACGTGTCTGTACAGTGTATTTGCATTACACTGGGTTTTCCATGAATTTGCTTCACAGCAGAGACGACGATTCCTTTAACAAGACAATGATTTCAACACAAATATTTTATGTATGTTAACATATCAGATCCCCTTTTGACTCCTCTATTGTGGGGATTATATTTGGAAAGGGAATTTGCTGTTTCTGTTCGTAGTTAGAAGATTTCTACCTTCAGTTTCACATTGTCTTTCATGGTGTAAATAACGTACCTATTTTATGTTTTGAACTCAGTGTCACAAGTAAACCAATAAAACAAAGAAATACACACATTTGGTAAGTATATGTTTCTTTTTATGAATTATATTACGCGTAAAATTTTATCAATCTACTCAAATTGGCTACAATATTTCCTTGCCACGTAAGTTTTATACCAAAACATGTTTTCTTCAAAATATTTATTGTATTGAATGAAATTAAAAATTACAAATGGTGTCCGCTTATCGGTGGCTAAATCTTTTGAAATGCTAAACATGCTTAATAAAAACTGAGCCTAATCAGTAGAGTCAGAATCTACATGTAATTAAAATCCCAGTAGAGGCCTATGTGATGTCTGAAATATTCAAATATATACAAAACTCCACCACGACAGTAATACTGCTGTGTTTGTTAAAAAAAACCACTCTCCTGGTTTGGTCCGAAATACTTGATTGAATTAAAATTTGCACCTGATAGAAAGAGTTTTTTTATATTAAAGAGTATAATATCTGGTTGTTTCTGCCAATTTAATGACAGTGTAACAGTGTTTGTTACATTGAAACAAAAATTTTAATATGGATTCAATTATAAGAATAATCCTTAACATTCTCTTAATTTTTCATTACAATGTAAAACAAATAATTTTTCTAATTTTATGGTTCTATATTTTGCCTCTTCTGTAACATAATTTTGTAGGATGAAGCTCATTTTTACTTCACAAGAGGTGATTGGGGAATGTTCTAGCGTGCATATTTCTCTCATTGTAACTAAATTAATTTTAGTTTAGTATCTACCCTACAAATTATGGGCATCCTTAACATGTTTCGATGTGTCAAGTTTTACAAGAATGAAAGATATGTGAAACGACAAAGTTAAAGTATGAAAAATAGGGACCAAATAAAATAAATACCATGAATATAAAATGTATGCAATTATTTATTTTAAATAAAATTTAAAAAATATTCGAAAGTTCTAACTACAATAATGTCAGGAATGAAATTAATTTAATTCAGCTTCACATAGTTAAATATTAATTATAAAATTGTAAACAGCACTTTGCCTCCTTAAAACTCAATATCCCATATTTTTATTTTAACTTTGTTTCATCAGTAGCTTCTCTGAAACACAAATTACTTCATGTATTTGGCGAGGCTACAGATCTATATTTCTCATGCACAAACCGGCATCATGTTCTTATTAGTAAAATAAAATGGCTATAAAAATACTTGACTTATTACAAAATAAATAAATAATTATGTTATTTAGACGTGGCTATTTAATTTGTCACGTTTCTTCTAATAACAAAGTTGAATTTTATAATCTTTATTATTGATGTCCTCAAAATGTTATTATATAACAAATACAGACATATATTACATAAGTTATGTGAGATAATTTGTTTGTAGGGTGTAGCAGAATAATTTCGTTGAATGTGCTTTTCCCACCCTTCAACCAGCTCCTAGTTTTAAAAACTGTTTAATTAAAGACTACATCAATAATTAGGATGAAAGGAAGACTTCGAAAGAAATAGGAAAATGAAAAATTGAGCTAAAAAATAAATTTGAAGCAAGCAACAAAATTAGAAAATTTGAAAGTTGCAATATATTTTCGTCAACGTCTACTATACTAACCAAAGAAAATAAATAAGTGAGACCAACGTAGAATGTGTAAGAACATCTTATCCAAGAAAAGACTTAAGTGAAATTCAGATATGTTGGACTAAATTTGGACCGAAATCCAGTTAAACTGGCATGGTTTGGCATGCAACTTATTGAAGTGCTATAAATAATGCAATGGATTCTATCAATTAAATAGTTTCATGCTCTAGAATAGATTAAGGAATCATTCATTGTTGTTACCGTTCCGATTGTTAAAACTTCCCAATTCAAGCATCGAGTTCTACCAATAGAGCAAGTTTCAATTACAATTTTTCTTGATTTCTAGACATTTTTTCTTTGAGATTAATAGTATATATCTACTAGCAAATATAACAAGAAATTTGTTTTATAAAATTATTTCTTTTAAAGAAAAAAACTACACTTCGTAAGTAGTCACTTGGACATTTAGCTAATTTTAAATGTGGAAGGAATCATTCATTAAGAGCATTGCTGTAAATAATTTATACTCGAAATTACAAACAGACATTTCAAAATGATCGACTGTATATCTCTACTGTCAAATGGGGCACGTAAGGCTGTCCCAGAAACTGCCAATGACGGGTGAGATGAATGTTGCTCATTTTGACTACTCTAGCTAAGGAATATTAAAGCATAACAGCTCCTGAACTAATCCATCAAAAGTTCCCAAAACAATTATTACAAGGTTATAGAAGTCATAACATATATCCAAGAAATAGTTATCTATAGTAGGATTCAGGTAAGAAGGGATATTTTTTTTCTAAACATAAATAAGTCTTTGATAAGATCTACCAAAATTGACAGCTGCAGCTCACACTACTTTTTTTATCAATATATGAGAGCAGTTTTAGTAGCTTTTGTAAATATCATATACTGTTTTTCCTATCAAAATCCTACTAAATAAGTTATGAGACATAAGTAAAATATTATTTATCACGATATACTAGGAGTAATCTACCCTTCCATAAACTTTTCTCCTAATTAGATTACAAACTTCATTAAATAAATGTTTACTGAGGTGATGCGATAATATTACATTACGCTTTAAGTTGCATTCTACCCGCTTTGGTGGCCGTGGGGTCTAACGCGCTACTCTCGCAGTAGACTAGACTGCTGATGACGGGGAGATTGAGGTTAGAATATCGGTCGGGTGTAGTGAGGGTGTTTGTTCCTAAATGGTTTTCCACTCTCTCTCCACACAAATACAGGTACACTTCCTCTATGTA
The DNA here is from genome assembly GCA_902141385.1 of Timema californicum. Lineage (NCBI taxonomy): Eukaryota > Metazoa > Arthropoda > Insecta > Phasmatodea > Timematidae > Timema > Timema californicum. The sequence continues at coordinate 167,232 of CABFOW010000964.1, forward strand.
TAAACTTTCTCATCCATAAAACCATTAGCGTAATTAGTAAATAAGCGTATAAGCCGAATGGGTAGTAGGATGTGGTGCTAAAAATATGTATCTTCTTAGTAAAGTATAGTTAAGGCCAGCTGCATTAAAATTGAGCTTATATTTCAAACTGACAGACATTTGGATTAACCACGTCTCACTAGAACTCTGGGATATCAGTGTATTTACAATAATGAAGTTGTGATGGTAAAGGTAGATTTTAAAGTAAATAACACACTTTTACCCTGAAAGGTAGCAGATTTACCTTGATACATTAAACAATGGCACTATATTATAAGCTATTATTATTATTAATTTGTTTCTGCATGCTATGATAAATACTTTAGTAACCGGATTTATTATGATTATGACAGAATTCGAAACCTATTAGGGCTCCAAACTCTAGCTCCAAACTCTCTTCTCGCGTAGACTTTATTGTGATGCCCTTTTTGTTTTTAATATTTTCAATAACAAAATTTATTGCAAAGCTACCCTTGATAATGTAGGCGTTCATATCCCTTCTCGGGATTCTCGTAATCCTAAATTATTTTTTCTCGATAGCTCTTATAAGATGAGTCCTATAGGTCGTGGTATCCATAGCGCCAATTCTAGATTTGTCGAATTCGACTTTTATCATAAAAGGAAAGCTAAACTCAGAGAGTTATTTAAGGAATATCCCATATCAATAATTTATCATGTATAGGTTCTGATTATATTATTTAAACTTACAATATTCTTATCTATTTTTTGCATAATATTACTGCTTACTATTTAGTTATTTGTTTTTAATGTTACTTTTTATTCTTATTATTAAAAAACTACTTTTTTATCTCGTAACTATTCATCAGTATATAACATTATTTAGCCATTTTTTGTCTATCATTTTTCCTCGTGTAGCTATATGTATGTATAAGGTACTTGTGTACTTTCTGTGCAGGCCTGTTATAGGTCTTACGACTGTTGGCCAGCACTATAATAAAGGAAATTGAAATTATTATTTAGTGTTCTGTCTAACGCCAGGTCCATTCCTTTTGTCAGTTAACTTAGACCGCCAATATACCTTGTTCTCTACTTTCCCCTTCAGCTCCCAGAATTTTCTTCTTTCCTTCAAGTCATCTAACATTTGAATCCTTCTTCTTCCTAAGCTCCTCTTTCCCTCAACCTTTCTTTCTATGACGTCGTGCAGAAGACAATTCTTCCTAAGGAAATAGAAAAATTGTAAGGTAAACCAGCTACTTTTCGGAGTAAGCCAAAGAAGATGTACTATTTATATATATATATATATATATATATATATATGCTTTAAACACCCAAAATATATTCTAAACGTTGAAACTACCATCAATGACAAACCAGAATAGACTAATATGACACCTTAGCCTGCAAGCCCACCGTAGAGGATCAAACTGACTGAAATAAAAAGTTGTATCGTACAAGTTGCCCCAAAAAAACAAAATAAGATTAATTTAATTAAAATGTCCAAACGGCATTATTAATCACATATATTTGTACATAAAATAGGTAATTCCAGTGTGCTACAACTTTCTATAATTTATCATTTATTATATTTTTTGTTTCCAGACCCGTGCCATTCGTGATGAATGTTCAAGACCGTAGTTATATAGTAACATTAAGGATAAATGGAAGAAGATGTAAGGAAACTAGGGTAAGGTTAGCAAGAAAGTTTCACTAAACTAGTCCTTCAGGCAAAGCGATTCGTAACCTTCTGGTGAAGTTTAGGATGGGATTGTGGGGAATAAGCGTTAAGGTGTTTAACTTTAAAGTTTGTATTGAAAAAAGAATTTGTTTGGCAAAATAAATAAAATATTGCTCCAGTAGAAACAAAGAGTTTAATATTATTCACATGGTGACCACATCATTTCTTTAATATCTGTGTAAGATGTCCTGGAACTTTGTTCCAACCTTTTATCTCCATTTAAAATATGTTTTTCCATCTAATGTAACTATGCTCATGACAGATCTACAAGAACTGTTGATATCACTGTGTGAAGTGAATTAATCTCTATGTTTCTACCGGAGCAATATTCTATTTATTTTAGGGAAGAAATAGGTTGTTAACAAAACAGAAAAACCACTGGGCTAAACTCGTGTAACTTACATCCTCAAATTTAGCAAACTCTATCCGTGCATTGCGAAATGAGGTCTTGACGTCCAACAAGACCAGCATTGAATCTGCGCACCATGGATTGTGTTTGAGGACGATCAACCATAGTTGTTAATTACATTGTGTCTACTCAACTTGACCAATGAAATCCCCGAATTTTTCCCTTATCATTTCCTAAAATTCCCCACTAAAATGTATGTAACATCCTTCTACTCGCCCCCCCCCCCTCTCCCTTCATCACTCGTTTTTCTATTAATATTTTTATGAATAATAAGTTTTAAAATTTGTATTAAAATTGTTTACTAGAAATTAAAAATATATTACACAGCTACAAACAAAAAAATGACATAATTTACTGATTTAATGATTATTGTATTTCATATTTTGAGTAAAATATCATTTTCCCGGATTTTTATTGTGATTTACCGAATTCCCGGCTTATTCCCGTTTTTTCCTGATCACTTCAAATTCCCGGCTAGTTCCCGTTTTCCCTGATTTTCCCGGATGGTAGACACCCTGTAATTATTATCGATTCTGTATTACTAGTTCAAATATAGGATGTCTCAGGAGGTAAGTTAAATATTATTGGAGGTCAGATTATTTGTAAGCCTAAAAAATTGTTTGATATTAACATGTTCCTCAATCTTCATTCTGAAAGTTTTCCAATATTCCATATATAATTTAATAAACCCGTTTCCATTAATATAAATTAGGAGGACATGACTGAACAAATGTTGACAAACGAGCCCTCGTTTTAACGGACCAGGATGTCAGGAACAATAGTAGTTTTCCACTAAAACCCGATTTTCAAAGAGAATTTTCAGTTTTTCATTAATGGTTTACATCACTATGGAAACCCTTATTTGTGCATGGTTTTATACCAGTGAATAAATTATTTTTCTTTGGTTAAAAATAATGGCTCGATGCTTACTTAAGTGGTAAGTTTTAAAAAAATAAGTAAAGAGCCAGGAGAGGAGTCATTTTAAAGTTATAATCGTAGAGTGAAGAAGAAAAACTTACTTTTTTTTTCTTAAAATTAAACATTGAAAGATCAAAATCAATTAAAAGTTGCCTTTGACGAGTATACCTTTGACTATAAAGTCAAATGGGGCTTAATTAATCAGAACTTTCCTCAGTAAAAAAAACACTTTTAATTCATTTTATTGCTCTAATTTGCAGATATCGCTGCAACGAGTCATAGAAATGTAGGGTATTTTGAATTTGGCATACATTATTGTCCTTCACTCCCACCGTATTGTGTTACTATCTGAAACATGTGCATGGGTGTGAAGCATAGGTTGCTTGCTGTGCTTGTTGAGAGTAACACGGTAAAAGTATTGCTAAGAATTCCGCACAATTTTACAAAAATTCTGAATCTGCAAATGATATGGTAGTGCCGCTGATGATATTGAAGAATATAATTGACAGTCGTTATTTAAATTATCATCTAGAGAAATAAATTAAATCGTGAACATTTTCCCCGCCTTGAAACTAAATATATAGGTGATTTTATTTAATGAACTGTACACCTTTCGGTTTACTTTACTTCTTCACGACGGCCCCCACAATCTTCGATCAATACGGTTCATTGATAAACTTAAAGTTACAATTTACAGTGCTGACGCAGCTGCTCGCTACTCTAGCGGCTATAGTAAAAAAAAATAGGGTGCGACATGCCTACCACCTGAAAGAAAATACTTTCAACAATTATACCTTAAAATATATTATATAGATAAAATAAAATCCCAATATATAATTGAACTAGCACCAACCCTCAGTTCCAGGATGAAGTTTGACGACGTGAATTGTATTTTATTTAGGAGAACCATATCCCCTGCCTTATATTTCAGCCAATTCTTTGACAATTAGCCAATCTCCTGGAGCTGGGAATGATAGTACCTGGACCAGCGAGTCCAGAAGTGCTAGATCATCTCTCTGCCGTCTAGAGAGTCTATTCACGCTTACTATTCGTAGATCTGGTTCTACAAAGATGGCTAGTGCATCTCCGATCAGGAGAAAGGACGAGAATTAAGACCGGCCTATATTAATATTTAAGAAGTGTACATTTCTTAATTTGCTGACGAAGCTAAGCGTATGAGTGACCTAATAGCCGCCTCCTAAAGCCCTCTAAAATTAGAAGATCTTGGTGGAATAAAACCAGTCCATGTCCTTTGTCAACCAAGTCATTAACTTCTGGCAATGCGGTTCAGAAGTAACAAGATTTTGAAACTCTTGAAGTGCACTCACAAAATGTATTGCCTTATCTGAATAGAGGTAAGAACATTTACCTCAATGAGCTATGAAACGGTTTTAAGGCTACGAGTAAACATTCCGATATCAGGTCATTTACTAACTCTTTATGAACTGTTTTCGTAGTGAATCAAAAGCTGCTATGTAAGTTGTTAGTTGTTACTTGAATGTTAACATATCGACGACTAGGTCTAACATACACTGGATCGCCATAATCCACTTCAGTGTGTAATAATGTTCACTTTGGTTGTAATCCTTGCTGTAGTAGCTTATTCATGAGTTGAATTGTGGACCTGTGTTGACCTTGAAACATATCACACAATGGTTAACTACTTGACGCATTAAATTTCTAACATTTAATGACCAACAGATCTGTCTAATTGCTGAAGTAGAGCTTGTGGACCTGCATATTATAATGTAAGGTTCCGTATTCATTTATGAAGATAGTAACTGATTATTTGAGTTTGGGGTGTTTTGAAAACCTTCTCTCTAAATTGTGGAATCCTTGTACAACATTCTTCATGGAATAACCTAATTGTTTGTTGTTTTACTTTGTTGGCAATTTGACTATAAAATTTCCATTTAGGATTCTCCTGACTTTGTTCCTAAGATGATCCCACATGTTAACACCTCAATAAAGTGACATGATTTAATAGATCAATCCTCTAACTGACAGGATTGTTGTAATTGCCTGTCAAGATTATCTGTCTTGGTGAAATTACATAATGTGTAAGAATTATCTTTTGTTACTCAAGTTGAGTCCAGTTTTGAAGATGATCTCAGATTAATCTTGCATGACATTATCCAACCCAAAATTGTTATTTGAAAAATGGGTGTACCCCTTGAACTTTTGATTTGACCAAAGTGCAGTTCAAAGAATATCTTTGCTCCTCTTACCATATACACTTTAACAGGCATGTTAATATTGGATTTGCAAGGTTAACAAAGATAACTGTATTTGGAACGGAAGAGTATGATGTTTCTCTGTGCATGACAGGTCAATCACGAGTTGATTTTAGACAACACTAGAAAGTTTAAACTAGTGGCATATGTAATGAATCGAGACTTTACATTGTATTGACTGTATATAGCGCGTTAGTTGTTGACTGCGCTACGCACGAGATGGAATAAAAACCACAAATCCATTGTAGACTAAGCCTTTTCACAAGCTCTTATGTAATAAAAAATGATTAAGGACCTGAATATTGTGATGCTCCACACAAATGTGAGTCGCCATTGAGATCTAATACGTCAATCAACCCTGTTGATAACAATACTCTGACTATTCTAATCTGAGATATGTGTGCAAAGGTAGTTGTCGTTTGGCTTTTTAAGTTTACTCCTTTGGAGTTGTTACGGACCCGTGGAATTTCCTATTGGTTGTACTGCCTTGGAGTACTACTACCGTTGAATGTATATATACTAGATGTAGATATACATTCAATGCTACCACCCTGTAGCAAAGTCAACTGTGTGCTGACTTCATTAAAGTGAAGTAGTGTGTCGTATTTTTGTTGCAATTTCTACATGTGCTCGAAATTCATTGTTAAACCTGATTCCCATTAGCCTTGAAACAGTTGGAAAATAGATCTAATCTGTTGACCTCTTGTATCCTCTGAGGAATAGGTAGCTTGTTGATTGGGTCACAATGGTATACTCAATGAGGTTGGTCACATAATTCACACTTGAAGTCATATTGTGGTACTTGTGTACCTTTTGTGTTGAGCATGATCTTTAAATACCAACTAATTTTAACATTTTTTTCTGGAGAGTTTGTTCGTGTAACACGGTTGGATTCAATGGCTGCCAATGTCTGACATCTGTGCTGTAACGATCCGTTACGTTTTTTCGTTGTCGGTAGTGTTTGCCAATAAGGTAGTTTCCCCATTCACGGTGTGTTAAGTAACTTGATTTACTTGTAATAATATGTATCAGTAGTGTATTCCACGTTTATGTTAGTTGATTCAAAACTGTTAAGACTTTAAGACGATTAGCCCTTTTAATTTGGCGTGGAAATTCAGAGCCATGGGAAAAAACTGTTATCTTCAAAAATTTGTATTGTTTTTCTATTTTCTTTTCGGAAACGGTTTGTTCAATAATAGAAGCATGTTGATTAAGATATACTTTTTAGATACACACTATAATTTTAACAGTGATCTAATATCGATTAAATCGAAATTTTTCAATACAAAACATCCGGATTTATAACAAAAAATAACAAAATGTAATAATTAATAAACATCGATACATTATCTTAGAAGAGGTGTTGGAAATATTAACATTAAAATTATACTCGTTCTCGAGGAAACTGATATTTACAAACGTATGATTTTGCCACAAGACCTGTCTGGTAGCCAGCGCCATCTACGTTTTCCATGATCCACCTGCTCTTGTTGGCGCGGAAGGATACTTTGGCTAATGGTGAAGCCACGCCATGCCTTTCACCCTTCCGCCGACCATACCACAAAATAGGTTTTAGATTTGTACTCGAAAGGCCCAAGGATCTTAAGATGCTTATTTATTTTATCTAATAGTTGATGTAAGAGTTTATCAGCTTCTCTTTATATCCTCGGAATCTTAAACATAGCCTCTACATGTTTACCGACAGTAACTATTTTGTTCTCGTATCGCTCATTCAATAATGAATAATAATAATATTTAGCACCACGTCTTACTCCCGTTCGGGTTATACGCTTTAAGTACTAATTAATCTAGTGGATTAGGAATTGGGAAGGATTAATTAGAGGAAGTGAACCCGCATTTGCGTGGAGGGAGATTGGAAAACCATTTAGGAACCCCCCCGGTTCACCCGACCGAGATTCGAACCTCGATCTCCCCGTCCTCAGCCGTCTAGCTCAACACGACAAGCGCGTTAGCCAACTACGCCACCGAGGGGGGTTCAATAATGCCCAAGCTATATTATAATTGTTATTTGAACGTTCTAAAGATTAAATAAGCTTTACTGCATCACCGTTTACCGATGATTTCTAATAATGAAGTCTATGATTGTTTCTGGTGACCTGACTGCTTGTCTCTGTGTGAACAGTATTAAGGAGTTATCAGTCTCGTTTGATGAGCCAGATGATGATTTGAATAAATGTTTCTACTGAAGCAGCGAGATCAAAATCTGTGATTTTAAATATCTCCCATTCCTGCGAATATGGCGTTGAATCTTTTAATGATTCAATTTCAAACCTATATTTTCTAACTCTGGCCAACATTGTTATAACTTCGATAGTCTTATTTTCAGTTGTGTTATTGACTGAATACTAGTGAGACTTTCAAAAAATATGTTTTAAACCTAAGTACTTGTGTCTTTATTTGTACTCTTTTTTTTAAAAAAAATCTGATCCCCTTATTCATATCGTGTAGGCCCAGGGGCGGATCTAGACCATTTTCACATGGGGTTCATAATTATAAATAGCATAGTTTTTTACAGTGTTAGATTTCTGTTTAAAGCCATTTAATAGTTTCTCGTTCATATTTGATCTTAAGTGTGCTTTAAACCCTGGTCATCCTCCCGATATTTTTAAATCAGATAGTTTTTATACACTATTTGTAGTTGCCCTCCTTCAACTAATTTTTGAAAAAGTATTCACTCTAGAAGCTATGAGTACTGAGTAGTCTTCGCCTTGATATTTAAAAAAAAAAAAAATAGATTATTTTATAAGTAATTTAAAGTGTTCCCCCCCATAAACTTTTGAAATATTAATGACCCTCAAAGCTATTTAGAGTGATCCTCACCTTAATTTGTTACGATAGTTATATACTTCTAGAAGATAACCTTTGAAGTGGTCTTCCACCGACAAAATTTTGAAAATTGAATAATTTCAGAAACTAGGCTATTTGGGGTGGTCCTCACCTGAAAATTCTTCAAAATGGCATGAAACTGGAAGTTATTTGGATGACCTTGAAAGCTATTTAAAGCTTTCCTCCCCTGATTTCTTCTGGTAGTTAAATTCCTCAAATCTAGTAATTATTTAAAGTGGTCTTCTCGAGCAAATTTTTTATAATAGAATACATTTAGATGTATTTAGAGTTTTATTTAAGGCCATCTTTCGGCTTTATAATAGATAAAATAAGATTATTTGAAATATATCTGGAGGGGAGGGGGGTATATTATTCCAGGAAGGGGCAAATTATTTCCAGTGGGTCAGAGCCCCCCACAGTTTCACCGCTCCTGCTGTCCACACATACTCTATATTCTTTATTCGGGGATGAACTGCTCCCGGGCGATTATTAGTCTTCTTTGATGTGTGGTAGTCTACCGTCTCTATGTGGAACAATGCTCGTTACTCGTAATGCACGACCAATATTCATACACGAAAACCAATATTTTTACCACACTTGCGTGAGTCATGTCGACCATTGGTTAAACGTGTATGAATAACGCACTTGTGAACCCGGTCCAAGAGGTGTCTGTGCGTAAAAAGATATAAGGTTGTATAATTTATATGAATTGTATTTTCTTTCTAAAATTTTAAAGCTTTATTTAACAATTTATATTAATTTTTTAACTTTCACAGGGGAATCAACTGACCCTTTGAACCTCCCCCCCCCCTAATCACCGTCTGTAAAGGCCACACTAATAACTCATTATTAAGTTATTAACACACTTACTTTAGCTTGCCTTAGAAAGGAAATCAAAGGAATAAAAGGAACTGAAAATGTCTTAGGAAGCAAATTAAATGAGTCTTGAACTTGGATATGAAATATGAACGCACTCACCAATTTTATCTTGGATAAACCACACTCTAGGTCCCATACGACTTCTTTGGTGCTGACTGAAAGCTGACAGCTCTAAAAAGTTACTAGACCAAATTATGTATCCCTACGCCGAACCATATTATCTGCAAAAACATGTATTTAGCAGTTGTCACTTCTGATACAAAAAACCTATATGACTATTTTATTTATTTTCTATATATTATTGACCTTGATATGTTGATGGCCTAGTATTAATTATTAATTTTTTCAAGAATATAAATTTAAAAAAATTAGCATTCAATCCCATATTAGTTTTTATTGTAATGAATTAGCAATTTTTAATAAAAACGATCCATTTTTTTAATATTAATATTATTAACAACATTATAAATATGAAAAATCTTAAAGTCTATTACTACACATAGATGAAAAAAACAGGCATTAACCTTTTTAACAGTATTACAACCTGGTGGTCTAGGGGTAAGGTGTCAGACTTCTGTGCTGCGGTCCGGGGTTAATTTCTCGGTCCCGGCACAAATTTATCTGATTGCCAAACCCTTCCTTCACCTCTGACAAGACGATATTGATCTCAACTTGTGAATGTGGGGAATGCCAGGCCTCCAGCGTGGTTCGGATTCCACGTTAAACTGTAGGTCCTCCATTTCATGTCACAATCACCCTACCATTACACATTAGCGTAATTGCGTACAACCCAAATGTTTAGTAAGAAGCGATGCTAATAATAATAATAATACTTATAAAACATTCTAAAGTAGTTTAAGTAAGGAGTGATAATAAACTTAGAACTTAGATAGAAAACTCAAGAATAGCTATAACAAAGTATATAGCTTTCCAATTGAATGAATTAGATAGTTTTAAAATTGGTATATGAATTAAGTGACCTCTAATATTCAAAAGATTGATTTTATTTTGCTTTTAATGAGCTACAAAATGGCATGTATGAAATTTTTTAATAAAGTGATATAACATCAAATGAATGAAAACATGGGTTGACGACAAGGCTAAAATACACACATAAAATATTAACATTTAGTTACAAATCTTGGGTACAACAAATTAAGGACAAAAACAAAGTTTGTAGATCAACAGTGTTGTAAATTAGGTAATAAAATTGAATTAGTGGGTTAGAATCTCCCAATAAGGTTTAATAAAGTAATGAAAATGTTCTGGTTACAACGTTTATGAAAAATATAATAATTTTTATTTTAAGGTTATTTATAAGATCTAAGACTTATCTTGGTTCAATCCCATTACTCCTTGTGATAATCAGCCATTAGAGTGATGCTGATTTATATTCTTCCGACATGATTCGGTATAAAAATACCATAATCATGGACAACGTAAAATGAAATTAAAGATCCATGAAAAAAACTTGAGACTTAAGTTGTACGAAAATCTATGATAAACTACTGTTATATTCATGATTTTGTAAAAGACAATTAATAAACAAACAAACTTACCAACGTCGCTGTGCGGGACACGATATAAAATTAACAAAAATCTATTTTAGATTCACTCCTCTTAAGCAGTTGTAACAAAGTCTCTAATAAAAATACAATAACTCATAACTTAAAGTCTTAGTCTGGTATTTATTTAATCAACACTGGTGAAAGACTCGCAAGTAATTTTTATTACACTTCACAGATTTTTTTGGAATAGGCCTATCATAAAAATTCTAAAACTCGAGGTTTAGCCTATAGGGTAACACAACACAATCTTGGGGTTAAAAGAAATATTTTATAGCCTTGGTACACTTAAATTTTCGAATAGTGTATATCGATCAATGAGAAACACTCGCTATTTTATTTTATCACACGCTTTTAGATTACATTAGATAAATAATTATTCAAAGATCACTAAAAACCTGTTTATTTACCGAGGATAGCACGCTCACACACCGAAATAATATTCACAAAAGAACACACAGATTACTTATTAGCTGGATTAATATTCAAAAAAGACACTTTACTATTCAAATTTGTAATAAAATTATTAACAGGTAACAAAGACAGGCCTATATACAAATCAATAGTACTCAACTACAAAATATTTTGTTCTTCAGCTTGTTGATTCACGCACGTGGTTTTATTAACTTTATTTTATACGATAATTCAATGTTATACCGTATTTTAAAATTGTTAAATTTTGGTTATGAGAATAACCGTTTTGTTAGTTTCTTAATATTGAACTTTTATTTTGCTTTTTAATTCAAATTAATTTTTAAAAGCAAGAGAAAGTTAAAAGTGACCTTATATGCTGAAAACAAATATGGCCAGTGTATTGAAGCTGCCGGTTGATGTAGAAAAAAGAGGATCGTTGCCGGTTAGGCGGCAATGGTATTAATCCTCATGTTTACAACATTTAAACTTTATATTATTTCACAAACATTTTGAATGTTTTTTCTTCTTAATTATCACAAACCATATATTTATGTTAAAGATATGCGAGTGCAGCTATAAAAATATTAATAACTGAATATAATACCATTAAATGTAAAATTTCATGCTCTATTTAACCTATAATTGCCACAAGAGTTAAAATAAATACTAAAATTAAATTACTAGACTTTTTATTTTCTTAAATTTTACTATGGAAAGTAAAATTATACTGTAATCTTTGGGAAAGTATTGTTAAAAGTGATTGATAATATTTTTAGTGATACTAATAGTAGTAATTAGTAAAGAGTAATTATTTCCAAATATGTTGACAAAAGTTACTTTCAGACAAAGTTGGCATTACTGATACCATCTGCTAGTTTCTGCTATCTGTCATGTAAAACCAAAGAATTGGTAATTCCACTTTACTAACTGTATTGTACATGCCTGTTTGCATTGCTGTAAACTTAGTGTTTAAATTTAATTACTGTTTTACACTAATACACCGCTGTACGGAGGACCCATGCTTTTGTTGATTTATTCAATGAACTGTACACTGTTCTGTTTGCTTTACTTCTCCACCACACACAATCTTTGACCGGTCCGGTCCGTTGCTAGACCAATTGTATCGTACCTTTTACAGCGCCGAGGTGGCTCTCCCTTCTCTAGCGGTGAAAGCAAAAACCATTTACTATAATGGACGCAACAGTAACCCTACCCATTCCATTGCCCACCTCTTTGTCTATGGGCTACAAACAAGACACTTTCGTGGGCATTTTTAAAACGTGATTATTACATTTTACTAGCAGAAATACCTGGCATTGTCTTGGGGTAACCATGTAATGTATCGCATAGTAATTAACCGGGTCAGTGCTTTTCATTGCCTCAAACAGACAGAAAAATATATCTTTATTTTATTTATTCGAAACCAGTTTTTAATAAATAAAAAAATCCCAACTACAAAGTGCACATATTTGGCAAAGGGGCTACTTTTTTTTTTAAATTACATCCCCGTGCGGTAGATAACACACAATACTCATGACAAACATACAAACAAACTCTTCATTTTATCAATATAGATATGGTCGAACTTATTTATGTTTATTTTTTAATCTAGTCTTCAAATTATGACAATGATAGAATTTTTCAAAATTGTTGAAAAAACTATTGGCTTTCTTTATTATTAATGTCTTGTAACCTTTATGAATATCCCACACATCCCCATTATTACGGGTAGAATACGTTCTAAGCGACTTTTCTTTATCATCAATAATTATTTACTCAACATCGTGGCTCATTTCACCTCCTACGTTATCTAATAAAACCATACTTACCCTCTTCCTACCACCTATACAGACATACGAGGGTTATGACAACACTTTGAGCCCGTAGGACGTTTGGTGCAGCTGTGAAAACACCTGTTAGTCCTACCTTGGCCCTGTCTGAATTGGTGCAGCTGTGAAAACACCTGTTAGTCCTACCTTGACCATGTCTTAATAGTCTGTCCCCTACACACTTGAGCACTTTACTGCACGCTTTAATGTAACACGTTTCTGGTGCCCTTAAGTACATAGGGTGCATGATAGTTTTCGAACAGCAAAGTACAGCTAGAGACATCTGGTGGCTAATTCTGAAACATGCGTTTCCATGGTAACGATATTGAATTTTGATAGTGTTTTGTCATTGCTTCAATGGTGACACATTTCTTAAGGCGCAAATTCATATTTATCTTTTATCTTCCTTAATTGTATGAACCTTAGGGTTTGTTCCACTGTCCTTGTAAAGACGCACTTTTTATATAAACGAGCACTAGACTGTCTTTGACCCCTTCCTGTACTGACAGAGCTCTAAGGATTATGTCGGGGTGCCTCCACGGGGCGGCCCCTGGGCAATGTGTGCGGACGGTGGAGTCGGGCATAGCCAAGACCCCGATAAGGTCATCTATGTGTGAGGAGCGAGGCTCCTGCACTAAGTGTTTGGTAGTGTGTACCCGTGTAGTGGGGATAGCTGGTCAGGGCACCTCCTAGAGGTCCCCAACTCCGGACAGCTAGGTCTTAGAGACTGTGGTGGAAGATGAAGGTGGAGTGGGGAGGAAGACCGGCGATTTTTGAGAGAGAAGGTGGCATAGACGGTTGTTCGGAGGCTGAGGTCCTGACTTCCTTGTGATTGGTAGATCACTAGGAGGATCCAACTCCTCCCTCCATCTGGTACCTGTGGAGGGAGGGTTTTTCTCAGGTTTCTCAAGGCAGGCTGGCATTGAAGGGCTGGTACTGGTTTTTTGGGTGCCCGAGTATCCGGAAGAGCACCCATGGACTTCGGTCCACGTCTGGCGAAAAGGTTCGGTTCCCGATGAGTATCAGTGGTTGCACTGTGAAGGGCCACAGAGGCTACGGACAGTGTAGCTAGGATGCCCTTCAAAGGGGGCCTCTTCCGAGATTTAGTAGACGCGACTGTCTCTGTAAAGAATAAANCCCATGGACTTCGGTCCACGTCTGGCGAAAAGGTTCGGTTCCCGATGAGTATCAGTGGTTGCACTGTGAAGGGCCACAGAGGCTACGGACAGTGTAGCTAGGATGCCCTTCAAAGGGGGCCTCTTCCGAGATTTAGTAGACGCGACTGTCTCTGTAAAGAATAAAATCAATTATATGCAGTTGATGTTATTTTACAATAACTATAATAATAAAAAAGCATTATAATATGCTTATAAGTAGACAAAAGTAAAATGAAATTAAACTATATTTTTTTATCTATCCAACCCCTTTATGTGTTATTGTTAAAAAAAAAGTATTTGGAAAAAGTGCGCCAAAAATGGTTAATCATATCACAGTTTTATAAACATTAAAATTTTTGGGAAGCTGACAATTAAGCTAGGCCTAGCTTACATTAATATCAAGTTGTTTTAAAGATTGTACAAGTATTACCAGATAAATACATAGGCCTATAGGAATTACAAAATATATTACTCAAGTTACATGTTGATCTCTTGTTTTGAAATATTTTGCTGGAATGATTGACTGCTGAATAAACAAAGATATTACAGCTACGCGCCAAAAGGAGCGCGATGTACGCAGGGAAACCAAAGATCATGTCAAACATTTTTGCATATGTAGAGAAATAGTTAAATATATACGTATTTTATATATATATTGCCCTAATTATTTACTTATATCTGTAAAGTATTAATCTCAAACAAATTTTACTGATTAACTTTTAACTCATAAATAAATTTCCTTTTGAGTCAGATTTTCACACTAGAAAGAGAAATTTAACCGTTTAACATCATGAATATAAATAAAGAACAAACCATGCTAGTTTTATTTAACAGTATGTGAACGTTTTATTCCATTTTCACAAAATATATAATACTTGTAAAAATATTTGGAAGCATGATGGGGAAATCAGTTAAGAAGTTTACGTGATAATAACAATGTTTGTTTATTTTATATAGAACATTCAAAAGGTAAATACATAATTGGAACAAAAATACAATAACACCGCGTGAAGCGCTTATTCTCCCAGATAGATAAATAACTCCATTTAGATCATGGAATTTATAGACATTACAATACCCGAAAATAGAAAAAGATATATATAGTAATTAGCTGGTTGCCAGTACAACACTAATATTAACAGTCACCATTGAGGTATATGGTTCAAAGTGTGAATACCCCACGCATTTAGAGAGAAACACAATAACTCCGTTATTACTCCTAACAAAGTTTCTACATTAATTAACATTAGCACTAAAATGGGAAATTACCCTAACACGCGCCTTCAAGCAAAACTCAATAAACATGATCATTTATGATAATAAAGTTAGTATTTACATAGCCTTTACATAGAGGCACACAGTTTATACTTATTTTAATTTGTGTAATAAGTGCACAAAACTATACTTCATCATAGCTCCTAACAAACGTACCAACTTAAGTAATCATAACAAGAAGTTAAGTAAATATGCGCCTTCAAACCAAAAGAAATCAACATAATATATGAACGGTAATAGTACAAATAATCTAGCTTTGGACCAAGTCCCAAAACTAACATACTAGCGGCCTGTGCTCTAAGTTATAACTGTTAACCTGATAATCCCACATTTGCAAATTATATCGATAAAGGACATGTGTTAAGCCCGAGACGCAAAGTTCGCCACAGCGTGACATTAAATTACATATGTGTACATTAACCATATATAATTAAAGTGAAATACCACATACTAATTGAATTAAACCTCGCAAAAGGCGACAGAATGGCGAGCGCATTCACAATGAACTGCGAGAAATATTTCATAGTTAAAGTTTAAATGTGATTAAGTCCCAGACAATAATTTTGACAGAGATAGCCCACCATTACGCCAAAAATGAATCTTGAATATTAAATAATATATCCCAGCCTCTAAGTCGCCGTCCTTGCCTAGGTCAGTCGGCGGTACAATGAGTGACCATTGAAAACCAACGTCCCAATATATATCCATAGTTGTATTCACAGAGAGAAGGAGCAAGGGAAGGAAGGGGTAAGTATAAAGAACAAACACGACAAGAGAAGATGGTCCTAGCAACAAGTAGATTGTTCTAGATGATCATAACGCCGGAACTGCCGCTGGCGTGGCCATGTAGAACCTCCGTCTTTGTTTCCGGCCGGCGTGGATCGAGCCCCGAACAGCCAGTCGGTCGAAAGCTCCACTCAGTCAGTTGTGTAGAGCGTGTAAGAGCGGAGGTCAGAGCACGTGCTCTTGTGTTGGAGTTCATCAAGGGCGGTGGGTGAGTGTTGACCCATTTGAAATAGCTTTAACTTGTAACTCGTTACATACTTTTGTTTAATATTAAAAGCTAGTTTAACTAAAGTGCGCGTTAAAGAGCAAGTAGTATGTGCTCCTTAGTAAAGTACGCAATAAGGGGTGCTATTGTACACTTGAAGAGAATTCAGACCACATAAAAATCACTTCCGGCCTTTAAGCCGACGCCATTGCAACTTTAAAGTGCACATGGCTTCCAAGGGCCCTTAGACGAACTATTCAGAAACGGCTATTGTGCGTTTGTTTACTTCTGACTCGCGTGTATATACCCTGTGACTGTTCAATCACCGGATATTTACGTAAGGTTAGGATAGATTATGTTTGAGAAAATGAAAGGGAGTCACCTTATGGTTAGTCTAGGATACATTTTGTTACGATATGTCTTCAAAAATGAAAATATATCCATCCCTGATGGCTATGTTGGATTAAGATATGATAGGTTTATTTTAGCACTACATTTTAGTACTCGTTTTGATTATACGGTTATATACTAATTACACTAATGGTTTTATGGATGAGGAAGGTTATCAATCATATAGTCAATAAGGGGTATTATATTACATACCAAATTTTCAGAGGTTTAAATCTTAGTTCAACAAAATGTTATCCAGGAATTTGTTCTTTTAGCTCAATTAATTATGATATTTTTACATCAAAGTATTTTAAAACGCGATTTTCAGGGCTCAAAACTCCGTTGATAATCACTTTCAGGGAAAGGTTATCCATATGTTTCCTACATATTTTTTCATAGGAATTACCTCTCAGTGGGTCCGAGACCAATAACTACTCATCCCGTGTATGTATCTACTTGAGGTATTTAACGTACACTTTCTGAAACGATTTAATCTAACAGTACACGAGAATTTCTATAAACGAGAACTAAAGGGCCTTCCAATTTTTTCGGGAAAGTTATTTTCACAATCCTTTCAGGGTTATTTTACATGCCACAATTGAGATGGGACCGATGGATTTACTTTCCCTCCTAAGAAAGCTGTACTAAGGATTTTTATCACTCAAGAAAAATCCGTCGACTTCTACTGTGTGAACCCACGAACATTGAGTTCTTAGGAGAGCACTTTAACCCAAGGTCATCAAGGTCAACTAATGTGTATATACACAAAAGTTAAAAAAATCTTAAAATTGTAATTAAGGACCTTGGCCCTGTTGAGTGCAAATCCAAAACCTATTTTGTGGAATGGTGGGTGGGAGGGTGAAAGGCATGGCGTGGCTTCCCAACTGATCAAAGTATCCTTCCGCGCCAACAAGAACAGATGGATCATCGAAACCGTAGATGGCGCTAGCTACCGGACAAGTCTCGCGGAATTTTTATGTTAATATATTCAACACCCCTTTTAAGATAATCAATGTTTATTAGGTGTTACATTTTCTTATTTTTTGCTATGCAGCCAGCAGTCTTCTATTGAAAAATGTCAAAAAAAATTATATTTGATCACTGTTGAAATTATTGAGGAGGTGTGTGTATAAAAAGAATAACTAATTCAACATGTTTCTATTCTCGAGAAAAACGTTTACGAAAATAAAATTGCAAAACAATAAAAATTCTTGAAAAGCCGTTTGTTACTATGGCTCTGCATAATGAAAAGGGCCAATCACCTTAAATCATCGTTTTACGATGTAAGTAGCTCTCAGAACGGTGAGCTTAACGCTGTGCACAGGCTGCTTGGGACAGATATATTCCGATAGAGCGTAGCACTATCGGTTTGTCGGGCTCGTGACGGA
>CABFOW010000965.1:0-26711 GCA_902141385.1 Timema californicum
GCGGCGGGAAGGACCGCTAGCATGATGTCACCACAGTGGTGGGGGTAGAGCATGCAGGCCCGTTAGCTCTCGTAGGCCCCGATTGAACTCGGCTCTAAAGTCAGTAAAGAGACTTGCTACCAAATTAACTAAGGAATTGGAAGATATATTTGTTTTAGGATTATAGTAGCCACGTCTGATAATACATATGATGATAAATATATATAGTTGTCGAGTCTCACTACCCGTTTCTGTATGCGTATCAACTAATTACACTATAATGTGTTAGGGGTAAGGAAGATTGAATTTGAGTTTTTCGGAGGGAGAGAGTAAAACCATTTAGGAAAAAAAACACATCAGTACATTCGACCTAATTCAAACCCCTATCTCTCCATCATAGACAATCCAGTCTATTGCGAGAGGGCTGCCTCAAAACTTATACCATTCGTCCCCTGAAGTGGCCCAGTAAATAAATCCCATCCGAATGGACGGGGTATTTTTTTTTTCCTAAATTATTTTATACTCCTTTTCCACACAAATGTGGGTACAATATCTCTAAATTATACTTTACTCATCCCTATCTCAATGGTGTAGTTAACAAAAACAACCTGGACGGGGAGCAAAACACAGCAAACAAGTTGACCTTTTACCACGAAGTCTGGGGTTGGAATGTATACAGGGCCTATTGGGCTAGAGGGGAAGGGCTTTCACGTGGGGTATTTCAATTTTCTTTCCACGATAATATATACCCTTCTATAACTACTCTTCCCATCCCTAGACTTTAAATTAAACTGTTTAAGCCATTTATAGAAACAACATTAATAAATAAGCACAGTTTTCAAACGGTAATATTTTCCCAAAGTAGCGGCAGAGGAGACGAGGGTGGAGTACATTTTACCCCTGTAGCCCTCCAATACCACAATTTCCACAGGCTCCGACGCGGCTGATCCGTGCACAAGGCATCCCTAACCCAAAATGTATTCAACTTTCAACCCCGTGATTAATTCAACCCTCGATCATGATTTTATTTTCCTGGCCCGATGCAGAATTAATTGTAGCTCTACACAAATGGTATAGTTAAATATATCCACATTATAACAGGGATGATTTGATCCCAAATGGACCGAGTCGATTTCATGCTTGGTTCACAGTAGAAAAAAAAAGCGTTTATCTTTCTCATTTTCTGATTTATTTTTATCGCATTTTTTTAAAAGGATTTTTGTTCTCTCTCTATCAATTGTTTATTTAAATATTTCTAGTATTTATTTACCTTTGTAAACTCTTACGCCTAATTAAAAATTGAAATTATTGTTGCTCCTGGGAATATACAGTTATTAAAATATTGTTTATAATAATAATAATAATAATAATAATAATAATAATAATAATGCAACTAATTCCCACTAAAGCCAATCTTGTTTTTTCACTTGATTTTATTCACACTTCGCTCTGGGCTATTATTTTATTTACATTAAAGGAACGTTATCAGAATGATATGACTTTTAGAGGATTTTTACTAGCTCTACAGGGTGTTTCGCACGTCGGTCCCCGAGTTTCCTTTATAACTTTCAAACTAATGGACGTAATTGGTGTACGAGAATCACTCAGGGACCAAGAGCGGGAGAAACACCTTGTTTTAAAAGACCTCCACACATCAACAAGATGACGATGATTGTTTGGATGTAACCTACTGTTATCTAATAGAAGTGTTCAGATCGGCAGTGGACAGTCAACATTGTGGGCAGTATGGTGCTTTACTCCGCGGTGGAGATCATATAGAGTTTTGACCTTGCTGCCTTTCAGTGTACAATGATTAGTGGGTCTGAATAACTTATTGGAATAAATGTGTTTTTACTGAAAATAGGAATGCACAAACTTTTATTAAAAATAGAGAAGCACTAGAGTTTATTAAAAATCACTGTGTAATCTCTATAATATGTAGTGTAAAGTGTACTTTTACACATGGAGCTAAGGTGGAAAGAATGTCGCTAACCTTGAGAGTTGTAATTTTAGCCACCGCGTCTCACTATCCGTTTGGGTTATACGCTTATGTACTAATTACGCTAATGGTTTTATGGATTAGGAAGGTTATAACTGAAGTGTACTCACATTTGTGTGATAGA
Source organism: Timema californicum (assembly GCA_902141385.1). Taxonomy (NCBI): domain Eukaryota; kingdom Metazoa; phylum Arthropoda; class Insecta; order Phasmatodea; family Timematidae; genus Timema; species Timema californicum. The sequence continues at coordinate 2,103 of CABFOW010000965.1, forward strand.
AGAGTAGGAAGCCAATTTGAAGAAAAAACTCTCAGTACACCCGACTGAGATTCAAACCTTGTTCTGCCCATCATCGGCAGTCTAGTCTACTGCGAGAGTAGCGCGATAGACCATGCGGCCACGGAAGTGGGTTTGAGTTGTTAGATAAATGTCTTAACACGCCACCACATTAATACAGAACAATGCTTAGCCAACCCTTATAAATATGGTAAGCGCTGAATTAGTAAAAATACCCCTTCTTGGATGATGTAGCGGTTAGCTGATTAACCAGGGGAGCAAAGCGATCAATGAGAGGCTAACCCCTTCAAGATGTCGATTGTGAAAGATCTATGGGTCTTTCAATGCCTCTGGCTGAGAACTTAAAATGGGATGGATATAAACGGGGTTCAATGAGGCTTCGTTTATTATAAAAATAATAATAATAATATTTAGCACCACGTCTTACTACCCGTTCGGGTTATATGCTTTAAGTACTAATTACTCTAATTGGTAAGGTTGAATTAGAGGAAGTGAACCCACATTTGCGTGGAGAGAGAGAGAGAGAGAGAGTGGAAAACCATTTAGGAAAAACCACCCCCAGTTCACCCGACCGAGATTCGAAACCTCGATCTCCCCGTCCTCAGCGGTCGAGCTCAACAAGACTAGCGCGTTAGCCAACTACGCCACCGAGGCGGGTTTTTCGTTTATAGAACAAGTGATTTGCTTGGCGAAAGCGCGATAGGAACGAAAACAAAAAATGTAATCCACGTGTCCATACTGGAAGCGGCTTGAGAATTTCCGTGAACTTAGCCCTTTTGGGAAATCGCTGAGCGATTCAACTTGTCGCAGGAAATCACTCAGTAGTCATTCGGCAGCCATTCAGTTAACAATAACATTGTATTTTTTTCTATTTATAATAATGGATACTGGCACATTCACAAGAGTGTGGGTGAGAGTACTGAAAACAATTTGGAAATAAATAAATAAGTATCTTCTTAAACTCATAGACTGAGCAGGATCAAAGAGTATGAGTGTTTTTAGAACTATGTTTTCTTGTAACATTATATTCATGAGTTTTGACAGTGACATGATGCATAAACGCACTTCAACACTGCACCGCGACTGCCATTGACGACTTGAGACCTGTGAACACCACAACACAATTGTTGCCGATGCTCGCTAAGCAATCCTAGACCGGGTGCGTGTGTGACGATCTGAAAAGTCATACGTTGTGTCGGAAAAGTTACCGGCTGCCGGCATGTACCCTGTCGTGGCTTCCTGGGACACTAGTTCACACCGTTCAATACATACCGTCTAACTTTACTCACTGTTTGTGTCGTATTTTTTCGCAAATATATCACAACTTTATACAGATTCATTTCACTCACTGAACAATTTTGAATTCACAATTAAAATACTCCATACATTTATAGATAAACTTATACTAAACATAATATATTTTGTTCAAGAAATATTTTCGTCACAGGCCAACATACATAACATTGTGTCGAGGCTATACAATGTGTTACGGGTTTGACATATTTTGATTAATTTTGAAGTTTAGACTGCGTTCCTTTAGGTATGGATATTTAATAATACAAATAAGTTTTTTTTATCACCACGTCTTACTGTTTAGTCTAGGCCACAGAGAAGGAAGCATTCTAGAAGTAATATACTCGCATTTGCGTGGAATAAGAGTGTGAAACAATTGAGGAAAAAACCACCTATAGTAGACCCAACCGGTATTCGAACCCCGATCTTCTCATCTTCAGCAGGTCAGTCTAACAGGAGAGTAATACTCTAGACCATTCAGCTACTGAAGCGGGTAAGTAAATTATTCAAAGCATGTGATGAGTTGGGTTAAGTCAGCCAATTAACTAGATTTATTACTCGTAGGCCACATTTCACTAACCTTCCTGCGTTAGTGAGGAGCGCAACCCATTTTTCTCTATGGCTGTCTTTATTGAACACAGCTTTTAAGCGCACCACATATTTAAAGAAAAATATCCTCCCACTGAGGTAATTATTATAAGAATGGCATTTTTATATATATATATATATATAAAAGTGGAAATTCAACATACAGGCACATCAATTATATATAGATTTTAAAAAGGCCAACGATTTAGTTAAAAAGAAAAAAATATATGAAATTCTAGTTAAGTTTGAAATACCCCCAAAAAATTGGTCAAGCTAATTGAGGTATGTTTGAGAGATACGTGTGGCAGGGTATGGGTTGGATCTCAACTATCAGATACTTTCGAAATGCACTATGGATTGATACAAGGAGATGCACTTTCTCCACTACTCTTCAAACTAACCTTATAATATGCTATTAGGGTATTGCACGAGTCTAGGGAAGAATTGACACTAAACGGTACAATGCATCTATTAGGATACGAATAGGATTTAGCTTTGTTAGGCAATAATAAAGAAGCTGTTGCCAGAAATGCAGACATTTTATTAGACGTTAGTAAGGAAATAGGTTTAGAAGTGAATGCTGAAAAGACCAATTATATGATATCACAGAAAACACAGATCAAGGACGATAATTTAGATATTACAGCAAACAACATATCATTTGATAAGGTTAATGAATTCAAATATTTAGGAACAATTTTAACAAGCGATAACAATATTATATTGGACATTAAAATAAGAATATAGCAGGGAAATGCTTGTTACTACTAGGTCAGTAAGTTGTGGACATCTCGCCTGCTGTCAAGAAATGTAAAATTCAGAATATACAAAACCATAATTTTACCAGTTTTTTTTATAGTTGCGAAACGTGGCCTCTTACCTTAAATGACGAAAATAAAATTACGGTGTACGAAAACGAGGTGCTTAGGAAGATATTTGGTCCAAAGATTGATTAAGATAGTGGGCAGTAGAGGGGGCTACATAATGATGAGCTGGATAACCTGTACTCATAACCAGACATTTTTAGGGTAGTAAAAGCTCGCAGGTTACGGTGGGCATGTTATGCAGTACGGATGGGCGTATCTAGGACCACGTTCAAGGTATTGAATGGGAAACCCAATGGGAAAAGATCACTGGGAAGACCTAGACGCAGATGGGAGGATAAAATTTGGATAGACCCGAGAAAAATAGGGTGTAATGATATAGGCTGAATAGAATTAGCTCAAGATAGGGATAGGTGGCGTATTTTTGTGAGTGCGGTAATGCATTATCGAGTTCTTAACGCCATAGAGTAAGTAAGTATGACAGATATTAAGGCTCAAAACCACTAAAACACTAAATTTATCATTATAATGTTATGTTGAGATCATGTTTAAAAAAATACCAGCCGATTGAGGGAGACTAGAAATGTGTTTACGAATATACACTATGATAATAGAACTGTGACATTAAGCCTGAAACGTCCTTGAAAAAATCTAATTAGACTTTAATTTTCTTAATAATAAAATTTGGAATGTAAGGTTTTTAATCCTAAGGAGACATGATGATACCTTTTGCCTCCATTTTGGTGTGTACCATGTTTCGAAATTTTAAAACTACTTCTTAAACAGCCCGTGATCTATGCATGTCTGAAATGTATCTCAGCACCCAGGTAAGCCACCACTTACAGTCTTACCTTATCAGTATCCACTATGGCCATAACTTGTAGACCTTACTATCACTGTAAGCTCGTGTAAACTAAGTGTACATTCCGAGGGTTTGTTGTTCTTACTGACCTTAATGAACTGGAAGGTGGCGATGGGCGGCAGGCGCTTCATGTAAGGGTAGTAGAAAGATCCCGCTGGGTGGGAGGGGTACCGGCTCGTCACCTTGTACACCACTCCCTGGGGGTCCGTGGGCCAGTTGGGGGCGGTGAACGTGAAGCCGTTGTCTGTGCCGGCATCTAACGGGTCCACCTGCAACGACACAAACACGACTCGGTCAGCGGCGTTTGTCACGGTCTTCCGATACTCCCCAAATAGTTTTGTCCCGTACTCACGGGCGCACTTAATTTAGTCATGAATTAAGTACAATCGACTATTACAGAGTTCAAGACCTACTATAATGGAGAATATTATAAAAACTAAGCTCTATCTGAAAAATTATTCAGAATTTGGTGATAGCGCAGGTAAATTTCAGCTGTTCTAAGAACATACAACCAACTTCGGTGGCCACGTGGTCTAACGCTCTATTCTAGTGTTAGACTAGACTGCCGAAGACGGGGAGATCAGGGTTCGATCCAGGTCGGGTGCACTGAGGATGGGTTTTCCTAAATAGTTTTCCACTATCCCCCCAAGAAAATGCGGTTGCACCTCCACTCAATAACTAACTCTTCATAATCCCTAATCTATTAGTTTAATTAATACATGAGCGTATTATCCAAACGGGTAGTAAGACGTGGTGCAAAAAACACAAAAACACACACACACACACACATGCATTTGAGTGATGTTACATCCCTATATTCACTAGAAGAATCTTATCCGACAGCTGTATGAGCTACTAAATCTATTTTCATTGATATGTTAAGCAACTTTCCCTTTTGATAGATAAAAAGCCCTTCCTACCTAAATTGGACTGTATTTGTCTTACAGTATCCAAATGAATAATAATTTAATAGATTTGTGTCACCGTCTCCCTATTGTGTCACCCGCCCGGGATGGATTGCGGAGGTAGGGGGTGAATTAGTCACAATGCAACACGTACGTTGAGGGTTTTAACAGAGTGTTTTATTGAGTGACTGATGGAATTTATACTTGATAGGACAGGTGTTGGGTTACACATAGGAAGGGAGAAGGAGGTGGAGTGAGCAACGAGGGTCCTACTAGACCTACTGGTATCCAGTAGGTTAACTAAGTATTTCAACCCAACTAACTTAGGCTTGACCTAGAACATAGACAGTGCTGGTGGTATGGCTGTCAGTTAGGCGGTCTTCGGGGAGGGCCCGACTGTTCTCGAACCATGGGCTCCCGCGTTGCAATTAGAACCACCTACTCGGCAGCTGCCAGCGAGCTCCCCCTGATTCCTCGTGCCATCTTAGCCTCGGGTCCCCTCCCATTACCCTCTAGATCACCTGCACCAATCAGAGAGCTTGAGCCCTCACTCAAGGGAGGCTGAGGTACTGCTAAATAAGCGCTTATATCAGTGTAATTGAGTGTTCGGTGTCTTCCCCAGTTCCCCGCCAGATCTGGGCTGGGTTACTAATAATGCGATATTTAATCCACGCCTCAGTAGCTTGCTACACATCCCGTCCTATATTACTAAAGTAGTAGATATTGCATAAATCGGGAGCATTTTTCTATAAGGCACTCACTGTTTGTATAAGTCACTAATGGGAACATGTATGTCCTGTTGGATGTATATTTTATGACTGCTTTAGGAATTAAATGGCATGTCTTAATTTTTTTGTCTTTCAAACAAATAATGAAATATATTTAAAAAAATAAGTTACTGAAGAAAGAGATTTTAATTAAATATATTTTATATAAATATTCACAAGATAGAAAACATTTAACGTTTTAAAATATGTAGAAGTTGAGCTAACTCTGCCAGGGGTTTACTTTCTAAAATGGTATCGTTTATTGTCAGTAGCCCGAGGTAAAAAAAAGAGAAAAAAATAATTACTTTATAAAAACATGTTGAAACTTTTGTCATCTGCGTGAAATTATATTTCCTACAAGGATTACAACCTAATTAACTTGCAATTAAATAAAAAGTTTCACGTTTTGATGCCCCGAAGACATCCCACGTTAAAAAATTTATCTAACTGTCGTTAGACTCACGAGTTCGTAGAACTTTTCATTTGAGGACTTTTCCTGTAACTTCAGCGTTTTAAATACAGTCTAGTTGAAAGAGCCACTCCTATGGTCACGTGGACAAATGCGTCACCATCGTCTTGTCTAATTTGTCAATGACGGTGAGACCGGTTTCAACATTCAAAGCAGGTTTAGTAAGGTGTTTTTCTTTCAAATAGTTGTCCACTTTCCCTCTATATAAATGCAGATACAATTATTAGAAAAACTGCATTATTAAACTTAATCCCATTAGTGTAAATGTGCGGCTAGCCAGAATGGATTTTAAGAGGCGTTGAGTGGGGGGCTATGAGGAAGGGGGGAGGGGGGCTCGAGCGGGGCTTGTGACCAGTTAAAAATTGTGAGCATAGAATATATCAGGTGATCAGAAATAGTCTTCATATCAATCACAGATGCATTTATTTCATAAGAGTGCTTGTCTTTCATGGAATGGAAGTGGGATATCTTCAAGCTCAGAAAATATTCTTTGGTCAGTGGGATTAACCCCTTACCTCTTCTTCAGTGCCAGCGTTTCTTCGTAAGGTTATTGTTCACAACACTAAACAGTTTCTATATTTTCTATGCACATTTACCTATTATAAATAAGCGGTGATTTTTGTTACAGTAGGCCTATGCGACGGTTAATCCAACTTTAATTTAGGACTATTTATCTATCATTTTGTTAGATCATCACGTTTATAATAGTAACAATATAAATGACCAAGTTAACAAACACTAATAAAAAACCTTCCAAAAATGATTTTGGGGGTGTTAAATTGTTTAAAAATTTTGCCTCCAGCGGTTGGGGTACCTCCCCTTTAAACCCCTTTCGAGCCCCCTTAATTCGCAATCCTCCGTAAGCTACTTACCTGATTTGTGTGAAAGAGAACTTATAAACCATCTGAATACACCTGGCTAAGATTAGAACCCCAACTTCCTCTTTACTGATGCATTAGACAAAACGAGACTGGACCCTTATCCATGCTTACACAGGTGTGAGGACACACAAGCTATTTGATTAATAGATCACATATGAGCATGGGAGTCGAACCCATAAACTTTGAGTATACTCGTACATGCCAACGCTTAATCACTTGTATACTAGAGCTCGTCTTGTAGATAGGATCATTCCTCTTTCATTATAAGCCAAAAAAATACCCTCAACCAAACAAATATTTCCATTACTTGTGAACTTGAAACAAAGGGGAAGGTCAGAATATAAGGACGCCGTTGACGGAGAGGTCAGGCTTCAAATCCCCGTCGAGTGCACTGAGAACGTGGTTTTCTTAAAGTGATTTATCACTGTGACTCTTTCATTATTATTATTATTATTATTTGCACCGCGTCTTACTACCCGTTCGGGTTACACGCACTTACGCTAATGTGTAATGGTAGGGTGATTGTGATATGAAATGGAGGACCTACAGTTTAACGTGGAATCCGAACCACGGTGGAGGCCTGGCATTCCCCACATTCACAAGATGTCTTGTCAGAGGTGAAGGAAGGGTTTGGTCATCAGATAAATCTGTGCCGGGACCGAGGATCGAACCCCGGCCGCCAGCTTAGAAGTCTGACACCTTACTCCTAGACCGCCAGGTCACCACCGACTCTTTCATTCTCTCTTCATATTGATGCACTTCCTTTAAATCCCTTCTTACTCTATTCCTTAATATAGCCCGTGTGGTAAAAATAATTAATTATTATAAATAAACAAATAGTGATGTTTGTTTCATATATATGGCTGCGCAGGATAAAGTACGCCAAAATTATTTAGTACTTATTTAATCATGTATTCATTTATTCAAATTATATTTACTATACTAAATTCCTTATTTTCGTTATAAGCAAGTATCAAGTCATGTTACTGCGTTTTGTGTAACTGCAGCCAGTGTGTGTTTAGAAATGTTTGCAATTACACCAGGACTTGACTGGCAGGCTCTAAGCGGCCCAGGACTACAAATATGACGGCCCTAAACATATATTCATGAATATCACTGAAGCTATGTTTAGGTAAAATATGAAGTGGGGAGTTTAAGTATCTACACTCTGAGTAAATTTAATCCTGAGGCCATTTCAGCTAGATTAATGATGATTATGTCATTACTAATTCAACTTAAAACACAATTTTCCGCATTCTAATTACATGAGCAAAAATTCTTCTAAATTGTTAAAAAATAGCTGGGATTTTTTTTTTTTAATTTTAAGTTTGTAAAATGATCCTTCATCCACTTCTAGTGTAGATTAAAAAATTAGTAGCAGCAAGTATTCACTAAAATTTGCTTTCGCGTTTGTCTTAAGAAATTGTTTAAAACTACACCAAGAAACAACAAATGGGATGGTAAGCAAGCTTATATTAGCTTCACAAATGATGTATTCTGCGAAACCTCAGACTTAATCACCGGAACTTTTTTTAATTAAAATCTAACATAAACAATCATTAAAAATTGAATGACTAGTGTTATTTAGTTTAAAAGTTTTACGGTTGCCAAATAAAATCGGCACGGTGACTTATTCCACCATTGAATTACATATATGATGTTCACTTTCAGCTGAAGAAAAAATTTAATCCACATATAGTTCCTTTGACCATTGTAATTATACTGTTTTGGGCCCCCCTTATTTATTTTCAACTCATGGATAAAGTATAATTTTTATCTTTTAAACTAAAGAACAGTAAATAAATACTCCTTTTATGGGTTTTCCATGGATGACCAGGCAAATTTGAACAATTTTATCCTCAGTAGAAGATTCTAGATTCAAGCTATATATTCATTATTAATACCACTATAATTAGTTCTTATTTATTTTACTGAGTTTCAAGCCCATAAAGTATTTTCAGAAGTAAATTCAATAATATTACATTTCAAATCTTTCTTTATTTAAAAACTTCTTTCGTTCCATTTAAAAATGTAGTGATGAGTTTGCCACCTTTCACCCAATAGGAAGCTAGCCTTCATAGCATCAGACTGCCAAGAACTATCTTATTGGTTGTTTTTATCACTAACGACAAGGGGTCCAAGAAGTAAGGGGTAGGTCATATATATAACGGGCTGGAGCAGCCTCTGCGTTACTTTGGCTCTCCGCGTCAGTTGGTTAAACGAGTAAGAACTATATCACGTTAACGTTGAATTTAAAATATTAAAAGTGTAATTAATACAATAAATCTTATATACAGATTGAAATTTACTAATATATATATATATATATATAGAGAGAGAGAGAGAGAGAGAGAAAGAGAGAGAAATAACTACTAAGTAAATCCTAAAGTGGGCTAGGCATATAATCGGATCATCACATAGCCGTGTGATAGCAAGTGCGTAGTAAGAAAACTGGTATCCCTATCCTGGGGCGTGTGAACGTAAAAACGAAATCGCCATACCACTTTCCAAGGAAAAGAAAAAAAAGGGGTATTTATGATCGTTGAGTGTGTTTGATGCCGGATGGACAAAATTAGGTGTTTCTTTATTTTATTTGATTGTTGAAATGTTGTTGTACTAGTCAGTTTCCCGAACTGTATGAGTTTTCATGTCTCGTTGGAACCATTGTTGAGATATAAAATATGAAGATTTATAATCTTCTATGAACTTGAATATTATTATTTTTTATATCGTTGTCGAGTGAAATTATTTGACAAGCTTTATTCTAATAATTTTTATTTTATTCATTTAGTACCACGTCTTACTACCCTTTTGGGTTATAAACTTATTTACTAATTACACTAATGGTTTTAGGGATAATGAATATTATATAAGTATACCAACATTTGTATGGAGGGAAAGTGGAAAACCATTTAGTAAAAACCAACCTCAGTACACACAACCTAGATTAGAACCTCGAGCGTCTCGTCATCGACAGTCTAGTTTACCGCGAGAGTAGTGCGTTAGGCCATACGGCCACCGAAGCGGGTTTTGAACTATTCATTATGTTAGCAATTATACTACTATAAAGCCACATGGCTGACTCACTCATTGACATTAATGTTTCCACTTTCAGATAAGCTAGAAACTTGAAATTTGGCAAACTTCTAGCTTTTAACCTGTAAACGACGGGAAAATTTCCAAAAGTTTAAGAATCTAATTTTTAACCCCCGAAAAAAATTCAGAATGGCAGAGTAACTAAATTAGGTGTGGACCTTTCTTTGGAGGTCTCTTGTGGCTAAACGGTAAGACCTATCAAAAAATGGCTCTGGAATTACATTAGTTTACATCTACTTGCAATGAAAATAATGCTTTCAAATTAATAACTTTTATTTAAACGTTGAGAGTCATTGGTACCCTATAAACATACCTAATCTCAACACACACACACACACAAACAATACACAGTATTCTAATGAAAATTCGTATAGCACGCATCGGTGGCCGACTGGTTAATGCGCAAATCTCGTGTTGGACTAGACTTAGAAGATGGGGAGATCGAGGTTCGATCCCTGTCGGGTGCACTGAGGGTGGTTTTCCATAAATCGTTTTACCACTCTCCTTCCACGCAAATGTGGGTGCACTTCTTTTAAATTAAGCCTTCCTAATCCCTAACTCATTATTGTAATTAGTACATAGGGCGTATAACCTGAAGAGGTAGTAATATGAGGTGCTAAACAATTAATAAAAAAATCGTATACTTGACATGCACGCAGTGATGTTGACCTTCAGTTGACTTTCAACACAGTTTAATACTTTTTTAATTTTTTTAACACACCGTCTTACTAACTGTTCGGGTTATACGCCTGTATAGGCCTAATACGTACCCTAATGTGTTAGAGATAAGAAAGGTTGAGTTTTGAGAGAGTGCACCTTCATTTGCGTGGAAGTAAAGAAGAAAACCACTTAAGAAAAACCAGCCTTAGTACACACGAAATGGATTCGAAAACCGATCATCTCGTCACCGGCAGTTTAGTCTATTGCGATATAAACCTTATTTTGTAATAGCATAAAAGTATTTTCGCTGAAACTTGTTCAGAGAAACTAACCTCATTAAAGAAAGTTTAACTAAGTAATTATCTTTATTTCGTATTTAAAGAGTTTTTATTTCTTTAATTACTTTTCTAAAAAAAAGTTTGTAGGTTGAACAAACTATCACAAAAAAACAAACAAAAAAACCGGGGATGTCTAGGAGGGGTATATTCAAAACATTTATTTAAAAAGTCACTTGCTTTATAAAGCAATTCGAAAAAATTGACTGCTACCCTTTTATTTTAAATAGCGTAATTCTATTAGGAAAAGGAGCTTGGATGGTATTACATCAATTTGACACCTTCTATCAATTCAGACCTAAAAGTTGGGGGATGGGTAAATTGGTGACGGGATTTGATGACTAAAGTAGGAAAAATTCTGCCGACGAAAAGATTTCATTTTCTGCGTTTACCATTCTCGTGAAGGGAAATAAAATAAAGGGGAAGCTAGTAATTAATTTTCCAAAGAAAGAAAGTTAAGGCATTGATCAATGAAGTTTCAAGAAATTTGTCAGCGAAAAGAAGTGAACAAAGGAAGGGGCAAGTCTGGAAGAGATTTGTAAGGTAGAGTCTGTGGTTTTTTTTTACCTCCCCCAACTTCAGATACCTCCTCTATGCTCATGAATCCCAGTGTTTGTCTGGGCGTTTGAAATCTCTCCTATAGTCAGAGTGCCAATGATATAATAAAATGGTCTAATTTAGACGGTAGCCAAACCATACATATTTGAAATATGCATCGCATCTCACTACCTGTTGAAGTTATCCACAGATTTACACTGATAGAGTAGGAATGAGGAAGGTATAATTAAGTAGAAATGTACCCACGTTTGCGTGAAGAGATACCAGTATATAATTTAATTAAGTCCAACCTCTGTACACCCAACGTGGATTTGAACCCTGACATCCAAATCACAGTCAACCTAGTCTATTGCTAGAGTGACGTCTTAGACCATACGACCACTAATGTGGAGTTTTAAATTATTTTGAGGATGTTTTACACCCTAGCTATTAACGATTTGATCTAATGAATAAGAAAGAACGAGTCTAGCTTAGAAGAAAGTGTACCCGCATTAGCTTGAAGAAGGGTTGTGTAAAATCTTTACCTCTCTAGTGTACCCAGCTGAACTTCAGATCCGGTCAGTTGGTGATCCAGTCTGTTGTTAGTTTAACGCCCTTTTATAGTAATTAAGTGGTTTTGTAACTCGCTTCGATGGCTGCGTAGTCTAACGTGCTACTTTCGTATTAGATTCGACTGCTAAATATGGGGAGATCAGGGCTCGATCCCGGTCGGGTGCACTGAGGTTTTTACTAAGTGGTTTTACATACTCCCTCTACGCTTATGTGGGTGCATTTCCTCAAAATTACGCCTTTCTAATTCCTAGCCCATTATTGTAGTTAGTAAAAAGGCGTATAACGCGAACGGGTAACTAAGACACAGTTTTTTTTAATAGAGATTCGGCTATATTTCCCCCTTTCTCTAGCAAACAATATTCTTCTTCAAAGAGAGTTATACCAAATGTATATTGTAAAATAGTCAGAGCTGATTAGCCTTTGTTAAGTGGACAAATGATCATTGGGACCAATTATGGAGTCTAAATTACATCCCAGATTATGATTTAAAAATAAAATTCTCAAAGGGAGATTATAATAGATAGTTACATACATTAGGATGAATTTAACAGACAAAAGAGTATATATAGACTCCTGATACAAGGGTTGGATGACTACTTTTTCTCTACTAGGTTAAGTTAATTTATATATCTATATCATTCCTTTCAGTGGGCACGTGAACTAAACTTACAGTTAATATAGTCGTATTTGCCAGTGATGGGGAAAGTCACGGTTAGAATCCCACCTGGGTTTACTGGTGATGTATCCCCCCCCCACTCTACCTCCACGCACATAAGTGTAAATGTCCTTCATTTCCAACTTCCTCCTCCCCTTAAGGTTGTTAAATGTGGATAGTCCAGATAAGTGGTAATGCACGGTGTAAAATAAACCAGATGGTTCAAGCATTATGGTGTGAAATATTATAATCTATGAAGTCCAAATAAGCGGTGAATGTAGTAATAAAAAAAAGGCAACATGAAAATACGATCACACCCATTTTTGAAGTTCTCTTTTACTCTTTTCTACCTATGCTACCTATCGTTTCTATCGGTTCTCGGACGCTGATCTTATCATTTTCCGATATGATGATCTTATCATTTTCCGATATGATGTGTCCAATAAGATTTATTTTCTGGGTTATCGAGAATGAAGTATATTAGTTTAGGAATACTGTCTTTAGAATCTATGTTTGACTGTTTTGTACACTCAGTTTACTCTAAAAGGGCAGCGGTCTTTCCTTGATTTATGCACAATGACCTTATCTTATGAGCAACATCATAGTATAATCAAGGAAGGTAGCAGTGTTCTTGACTGATTACACGGATAAATGGAGGGCACAGTCTAGGAAGAAAGTTGGTTGACCCTTTTCAGGATAAATGGATGAGACAATCTAGAAATAAATCTCGTTGACCCTTTTCGGGGTAGACGGAGGGCACAGTCTAAGAAGAAAATTGGTTGACCCTTTTCGGGGTGAACGGAGGGCACAGTCTAGGAAGAAAATTCGTTGACCCTTTCCAGGATAAATGGATGGTAGAGCCTAGGAAAAAGATTTGTTAGACGCTTTTCAGGATAAATGGAGGGCACAGTCTAGAAAGAAAGTTCGTTGACCCTTTTCGGGGTAAACGGAGGGCACAGTCTAGGAAGAAAATTGGTTGACCCTTTTCAGGATAAATGGGTGGTAGAGCCTAGGAAAAAGATTTGTTGACGCTTTTCAGGATAAATGGAGGGCACAGTCTAGGAAGAAAGTTGGTTGACCCTTTTCGAGATAAATGGATGGCACAATCTAGAAATAAATCTCGTTGACCCTTTTCGGGGTAAACGGAGGGCACAGTCTAGGAAGAAAATTTGTTGACCCTTTCCAGGATAAATGGATGGTAGAGCCTAGGAAAAAGATTTGTTGACGCTTTTCAGGATAAATGGAGGGCACAGTCTAGAAAGAAAGTTCGTTGACCCTTTTCGGGATAAACGGAGGGCACAGTCTAGGAAGAAAGTTGGTTGACCTTTTTTGGGATAAATGGATGGCACAGTTTATGAAAAAGTTCATTGGCCCTTTTCAGGATAAATGGAGGGCACAGTCTAGGAAGAAAATTCATTGACCCTTTTAAGGATAAAAGTAGGGCACAGTCTAGGAAGAAAGCTCGTTGACCCCTTTCGGGATAAACGGAGGGCACAGTCTAGGAAAAAAGTTTGTTGACCCTTTTCAGGATAAATGGATGGCACAATCTAGAAATAAATCTCGTTGACCCTTTTCGGGGTAAACGGAGGGCACAGTCTAGGAAGAAAATTCGTTGACCCTTTTCAGGATAAATGGATGGTAGAGCCTAGGAAAAAGATTTGTTGAAGCTTTTCAGGATAAATGGAGGGCACAGTCTAGGAAGAGAATTCGTTGACCCTTTTCGGGGTAAACGGAGGGCACAGTCTAGGAAGAAAGTCGGTTGACCCTTTTCGGGATAAATGGATGGCACAATCTAGAAATAAATCTCGTTGACCCTTTTCGGGGTAAACGGAGGGCACAGTCTAGGAAGAAAATTCGTTGACCCTTTCCAGGATAAATGGATGGTAGAGCCTAGGAAAAAGATTTGTTGACGCTTTTCAGGATAAAAGGAGGGCATAGTCTAGGAAGAAAGTTTGTTGAACCTTTTTGGTACGTAAACTTTATTATTATGGGTTGGGTGAGAAGATGTTTTAACAAAAACGTCTATGAGAGTCCTAAATACTTCTACAAACTTAAAAATAATAATGAAAACAATTTACAAAAAAACAACCTCAGTACACCTGAGCTAGATTCGAAACCCCAAGCTCCCATCAGTGGGAATACAGACGAGTCTACCAATTATGTCTGAGTGACCACCGATGTGAGTAATAGGGATATTATTAAAAATGAAAGCTCAAAACTAGTCCTGTGTAGGAATGACATTTTGACTTAAGGACATTTTCAGGCGGGAAATTACGATTTCCCGCGGGAGCAAGAAACAGGAAAAAATCTAATATTTAAAAAATTTAGTCTTATATTTATTTTACAGATTTATAATTTAAGTCTAAACTTATTAATTTACCATTCAGTCCAATAGAAATAAAAATAATTTGATCGTTTCACTAAAGTACCGTAGATGTCAAAAATAATTTTGAACTGAGTCAGGAAAAAGGACAAATACTATTATTTGGTTGCAGTTATAAGTTATAACAATAAGTTTAAATTGTGTCATCTTGTAAAACAAAATTAAAATGAAAAATTATACACACTCAAAACTTTTATATTAATTTATTTTTAAATCATAATTTTTCCAAATAAAATCTAGATAATTATTGTCTAATAAGTGTCAAGTAAGGTTGTCAATTAAAAACAAACATGGCCCTAATGCAACCATTATGATTATGTATTTTCAATCCAGCATCTTTGGTATGGATATAAATAGATTATAAAATAGATTTTAAGACTAATTAGAAAGTTACCAAATAAAAATATCATGGTGTGAATTTTAATTAATACTTACACAGTAAAACATCAAAATATTCTAAATAATTTGAATGGATAAAAGTGAGCCACATTCTTGTCCAAAAGAGTAACAAAAACATTTCTCAACTGAGTCAGTACTAAAGCTTTCATAAAAAGCGTTGCTCGACTCCAAAAATACAAGGATAGCCAACTATTATTATCTCTGATACCAATTACTATAATTTTAGCTATTGTACTTATAAACGCCTTATTAATGTTCGTTTCTTAAAGGATTAAAGTCTCTCCTTAAAAACTGATGGTGTGCCTTGATAATTTTAGTGTCTTATTCAGTCATGCGTCTTGAGTTTTAAAAGCTTTAAAATCACCACCTTTATCCATGTGACCATTGTTTCAGATATCAACTTTCACAGTATTTCAGACGAAATTAAGTATTGGTGATATACGAGGGACATTATACCTTTTTTGAGTGATCTATAGGGGGTGGACATATACAGTAATGTAGTCTAAAACTTCACAACCGCTAACATTTTGAAACTTTGTTCGTTGAGCAAGGGAGACGGGGGGAGAGACAAAAGTTTTCTACCTAGCGCGTGCGGGCTTGACTGGCGGAGTAATGACTAGACGCTCCTCTTCGTGCAAGGAGATGGGGAGGGGGAGGACACGCTATCTGGTGACCGACACGACAACTAGAAATATGGGAGCTCCTCAACCGGGCCACCTGAAAGACAAATGATAAAAGCAAAGTTGGTGAGGTAAAAAAAAAGTATATTATATTCCACATCGTGTGTGTGTGTGTGTGTGTATGTATGTGAGTATAGGGTGGGGGAAAGTGGTCTGCTGCTCTATCGACTCACTTTTACTTTTATATATTTTGTTCCGTGACGTGAACTAAGGTTTAGAAAAAGGGGCATGAGGGAAAGAAACACCAACCAGGACACAATAATAGCGTGTTGATAAAATACTGTACAGAAAGAAGAATATACCAGCCATCGAGAGAGTTATAAAGATTTATTACGGAATTATCTATTGAGATTTAGCTTAGATGGGCATGAGGACTAAACGTCAAGTTCGTCTAGTCTGATGTGTCAGTGATGGGGGAGGTTGGAGATCGAATCTCGTCCAGTTGAAGACCCTATTGATGATTTTTTTTCAGAAATAGTTTCACACTCCCCCCTTAACAAATTGGAAATTAATATGTATTCTTATTTGAAAACACCCCAAAATATATAGATTTGTTTTGAGTAATTATTGGGAAAGTGGAATTAATTTTGTGTTTTGCATAGTTGATTAAACAACAAGATATTCTCTATCAATTATTAATGGTTTGATCCAAGTAGTGGGGAAGGTAAGGGTAGTTTAGTGGAAAGGCATCAGTATTAGCATAGGGAGTATTTAGTAAAACCAAGGTAACACATTGTATATTAAACCTCCCAACCCATCTAGCAAAGATTCGAACCCTGATCTTTTAAGTCGACGACAATCCAATCTTTTTGAGCACCATATTTTATTAACGTGTCATGCTACTCGCATTTCCACACTAATGGGGTAAGGACGAGGAAGATATAATTTAGAGTAAGCGTACCCGCATTTGCGTGGTGGAAAACCCTTTAGGATAAAACACCCCCAGTACACCAGGCTGAGATTCTAACAATAACCTCCAAATTCCCGGCAAATTAGATGCGTACGTGGCCGCCGCTCCAGGCGATCTATGGAACGGACCTGAAGCCTTAGACCACGAAACCACCAGTGCAGATGTGACATATTGCTACCTTTACTTGACGTATAAATTAATATACATGCGGATCCTTTTAAAAAAGGCATTTTAAAATCCCTAAAGCACTCCTAGAAACAATAGCCATGATTGCCATAAGATAACGGGAAAGTACAGACTCAGAATCGTACCAATTCCGGAGTTATATTATGTCGTATCACCTGCATCAGTGAGCACGTGGTCTGGATGTAAATCTCATTTAGTTTGATTTGCGGGTGAAGGGAAGGTCAAGTTTCGAAGGCCATCCGGGTATAGTGAAGGGGGGGCGGGATCCTTAAATAGTTTTCACACTCTCTACACGAAAATGTGAGTGCATTTCCTATAAACGTCTTCCTTCTTATGTACCTTATATTTGTATATATATAATGGCAATGTGTACTAATACGCAATAAAAAAAAATATATAAATTATTTTCCGTAAAAAAGACAGAATTGCTACAGTTCAAAATTGAACTTTAAACAAATATGTAATTCAGTTTATAAAGTCTTATAAGTACCAACTTGAAAATGTGGTGGTTCAGATATTTAAAAAAAACACTCCACGGTATACATCTTAAATAGTACTCATTTAAAATTCCAAAATAGTTACCAATTAATATAATATTAGTTCAGCATGTTACATGTCTACCAGAAATTCGCTTAGGTCTGATAAGGCAGACTCCACCATTTGCGGATAGAAATCCAGTGGATTTTTTTAAAATTATGTGTTTATTGTTTTTTAAGGTGTTGGAATTGATACAATTCCGATTTGGTGTTTTACACGTTTCATTAACGCTGTATTAATAATTCAAAACATATTCATGAATTTCACCAATTCCGACTTTTCTAAAACATACAGCACGATATAAAATTCCGGTATTGATACATTTCCGAGATGCTACTTTTCAGTCGTCTCAAGTTTATTTACTAGATCAAATACAAATACGAAAACAAGCTCGTGTTTACAAGGTTTAAGTTCGGTTAATCTATTTCTCTATCTCTACTCCCGCTCAGTGGCGGCTTGTGGATTGATTCCCTAGAGGCGATCATGGCTTGCAGAAGACTACTCAAGTGCTTTGGTGGGATTTTACAAAGATATGTTCTGTTATGAATTTGTAAATGAGGGACACAGGCGCTGAAAAAATGGTATAATAATTCCAAAAACTATTTCTATACGCACAATCGTGTTTTCGTAAAAATGGAAACATACACTAAATATAATTTTTGCTAGACATATTGGTAAAATAGCTTCAGCTACAACACTAACTAGTAAATAATACAATTGCACTATATTAAATATAAATGGTAGGGGATACTTTTTTTTAGCACCGAGTATTACTACCTGTTCAGGTTATATACGCCGGTAGGAAATACTGGGGCTAGTTATTATTACAGGGTGAAGTGATACATTTAGTTTTGTGACCGAACGGTTGGTAGCAGATACTCTCGATTAATTTTGATTTATTGAAGAATTAAATCCTCCATTTATCAATGAAAGTTGAGCCTAAATGCCCAACGACCCCGATGTTTAATTATTTTTGCAAATTTTAACCATAAAAGTAAAAATGTATTACTTGTATTTGTTTTGGTTTATTGCTATAAAAGAGCAGTATACGTCTCATCGTTTGATGAAAATTTTATTTTAAATAAGCTATTGATCAGACTATATATAATACCATTTAACGCACAAAACGGTTACGTTGGCTTTGGAGCATTTTATTATAAAGTAACAATCCTACCTCCCCCCCTCACAGATCATTATTTTAAAATTAAAAGTGTTAAATATTGGTCAATTGATGCTATAAAAAATTCTATTTTAAAATATTATTTTATTTTTGCATAGAGGTATCGTTATAGGAACTCACTTATAGTAATTTCTATATTTCTATTCTTGTAAAGGATTAACAACTTATAATTAGGTTGTTTGTAAAGATAACACCAGGCTTTTTTGATTGGCTTTCGTCACATCTCCTATTGCATATTTAAGTGAGATAAGTCTATTTACCATAAGTTACAGTAGCCCCACGGCTTCTTTGGTGCTGACTGACAGCTGACTTCTGACAGTCAAAATTTAGGTATAAATCTAAATTTTGACTGTTAGAAGTGACAGCTACTAAACACATGTTTTTGCAGATCATATGGTTCGGCGTAGATATACATAATTTGGTCTGGTAACTCTTCAAAGCTGTCAGTCAGCACCAAAGAAGCCATGGGGCTACTGTACATCCATTTACAATGGCTGGTTCAAGGAAGCAAACTCGACCTCGCAAAACGCGTCATTCCGCTATGATTGACACATTATAAAGAGGATGTTTAGATAGGGAAGAAGAGAAGAAAAGAAAGCATTCTCCCTAAAGTCATATCTGGTTCACGAACACCATACACCAGCAAGACATATCATCCTGTATGTGTGTGTTAAACTAGAATATTGTTTTGCTTGAGTTTTCATTAATAATGTTGTTTTTAATTTTATAGAACAAAGCAAGTTTAAAATATTTTTATGCCTAGTACGATTAAAATAATTTGCAAAGTATTATGTATTAATTTACTAGATGTGAGGGTGGTTTTTACAAGATGGTTTCTTTATTGTCCTCCACAAAAATGTGGGTACATTGCCTTTGAAGTAATATTTTCTTCATCCTTACCCAATTAATGTATTTAAATGCGCTTAGCATGACTGAGATAAAACGCGGCGAAAAAAAAAGTATAGTTGCAATAATCTTCATATTACTAAATTGATTTTGTTGTTATATTTAGTTTTCAAAAGTAACTTGAAATACATGTTATAAACCAATGTAATAACTTATCCCTCTACTGTAACAACTTACCTCGTCATAAGATCCATTGTTAAAAAATGAAATTATATTAATTTTATTCAACTACCCAAGACCTGATATTTATAGATTAAATATCAAACTTAACTCAGTATTAAAAAATAAACTGTTAAGATATTTAAAAACAAAGTAATCCAAAAATGGTAACAACTAGACCTAATCCCCCCTACGGTGCACCACGCAAATTTTCTCGTTCCTTTGCCTAGAAATATAAATATTTACTCAAAATTTGTAAGATATGTGAAACTAAATAGTATACAATGTTGCAGACATATTACACCAAAGAGCATAAATGAAATAATAATCACTGTTACAGAAACGCATTGAAAAAAAAGTAGCATCTCTGTTCACCAAAGAACATAACAACATTTTTTCATGTACCATGTCTTACTACCTACTCATATTATAAGTCTATTTATTAATTATACTAGCCTATTGGGTTAGGGGGTTTGGGATTAGTAAGGGTGAATTTTGAGGAAGCGTGCCCGTATTTGCGTAGAGCGAGAGTGAAAACCATTTAGGAAAAACTAACCTTAGCATATCCAACCACGATAGAACTCGCCGTCATCAGTCGGTTAGTTTTTTGCCAGAGTGACACCTTAGACTATTCGAACACCTAAGTGGGTAACAATAAAATCCCCAGACCTCCATTTAAAAAATATATTGACCAATAGCCCATTGGTTTTATAAAATATGTATACAAAGTTTTTAGTTTTAATATTACTTCAACTATACAATTATGAGTTATTTCTTATCATGAAACGTCAACAGACATAAAAATTGGGAATTCAATTTTTTTTTCCGCTCAAAATAATTTATCTGCCCGAGGGGTTGCGAGAGAGTAATAATGTAACCCACATCGGTGGGCACGTGGACTAGACGTCACACTCGTCTAGTTTTCTATGCCAGTGACTGAGAGGTCAAGGTTAGATCTGTTTTTAATTTATTTATGGTATTTAACGTGCACTTTCTGAACCGACTGATTATAACAGCACAAGAGAATTTCTATTAGCGAAAGCTAAAAAAAACTACCAATTTTGGCGGGAAAGGTATTTTCATATAGCTTCCAGGGTGCTTTTTAATGTTACAATCGACATGAGACCGACGGTCTTACTTCCCTCCTAAGGAAGTTGTGCTATGGATTTTTCTCGCTCAAGAAAAATCCATCGATCCCGGTTGGGCTTGAACCTGCGAACATTGGGTCCTGAAACGAGCACTTTACCCTAAGACCGAGCTTGACGTCATGGTTAGAATCCTAGTAAAGTTTTCTGAGAGTGGTTTTTTCATACTTTTCCTCACTCGCCTACCTAAAAAATGCGGGTAGATTCTGTAAAATATACCTTCCCTCATTATCACTCAATTAGTATAAATGTGAGAATATTCTTGACGTATATTAAAAAGTGGTGCAAACACGCTTTGGTGAACACGTAATCTAACGTGCTACTCTCGTATTAAGCTAAACTGTCGATGACGGGAATTTAAAAGTTCGAATCTCGGCCGGGTGTAATGAAGATGTTTTTTCCAAAATAGTTTTCCGCTCTTTCGTAAAGAAAATGCGGGTACACTTTCTCTAAACATAGCTTTCCTAGAACTTTACACCATAAGTCTAATTATTACATTAGATTATAACCCGAAAAGGTAGTAAGACGTGGTGCTGAGAAAAAAGAGACGTGGTGCAAAATAAAAAATGTTTTGAGGAGAGAGGATAAGGGGTTGTCAGAGGTTGTTACTTTTAAAAAAACCTCTCTCACCGTATGTACCCACCTGATCTAATGCTAAGCCATAAATAATGTCTTACAAGTAGTCGTACCCAGACTATATATCTCCAGGGTCAACTTACTCGCTATTTACATCGATGGTTGCACTGTCTAACGCGTAACCCTCGCTGGACTGGATTTCATGTGACGTGTAGATCAATTCTAGAATCCCTGTCGGGTGGATAGAGGGTGTTTTTCCCCTAAGTGGCTTCCCACTATCTGTCCATGCAAATTTGTCTACATTTAATCTAAAATAATACCTTATCCATTCCTACTACAATAGAGTAATTAATGTATGAGTCTAACCCCAACGGACACTAACACGTGGTGGAAATATAAACTTACTTGCTCGTACAAATAAAAGGTTTTGCAGCAAAGCTCAGATAAAATTCAGACTTTAGTAATTTTTGAGAAAATCTACATCCCAAAAACTTTTTTATGGACCTTAACCACTTTTTATGACATCGTAAACCCTGTCATAATTTCGTCCATACATTCACCAAGTTACGAAAACCAGATAATAAATTAGTATGATGGAAATAAGATTTGATGAAGAAGTGCAGTCTACATGCCAAAAAGTTGAAGCGATACTCTCGTCCAGTTGCCAACAGAGTCATTATTATTATTATTATTATTATTAGCAGCAGCAGCACCGCGTCTTCCTACCCGTTCGGGTTATACGCACTTACGCTAATGTGTAATGGTAGGGTGATTGTGAGTTGAAATGGAGGACTTACAGTTTAACGTGGTATCCGAACCACGGTGGAGGTCTGGTATTCCACACATTCACAAATTGTGATTAATACACGTCTTGTCAGAGGTGAAGGAAGGGTTTGGCGATCAGATAAATCCGTGCCGTGACCAAGGAATGAACCCCGGACTCCAGCACAGAAGTCTGACACCTTACCCTTAGACCACCAGGTCACCATTATTGCTAGTTAGAATTGTTCCCAAATATTTAAATTCACTAACCTTGCAAAATAGAATGTTTGCAGTAATCTCTAAATTACCCCTATACCGCCAGGTCACTTCAGAGTCAAGTTGATTGATGATCCAAACTCATTTCACAGATTCCTAGTTATGACAGTGTTTTTAAAATCGTTGTGGCAATCATTCCACAAGCATGGCCTCGACTGTAACTCTTAAATCAAAACTTATATCACAACGTCCATCAATTTATGTGAGGATTTGAACTTTTTATTTATATTTTTTTTATTACATTTGCACTTTACCATTTAACATTTTCACTTGACCAGATGACAATTGCACTTCGACAACCTTCAATTTACTATCCTTGCAAGATTTCCTTTTTGAGGACACATCGTTCACTGACGATATCTAGAATTGGATTGAAACCAGAGCGGCACCAAAAAATGTAATGTTTCGAACCTGTTGCGGGCGGTGAGTGGTGCCGCTCTGGTCCATCATAGCCAGGCGACGTCGTTCGCCGTATCAAACAGTGAAAACAAAAGCTTGGGCAACGCCGCTCTATCGCTTTATCGCTTGCCGCCCGAATCATAGCTAGGCGACGTCGTTCGCCGTATAAAACAGTGAAAACAAAAGCTTGGGCAGCGCCGTTCTACCACTATATCACTCGCCGTACGAATCATAGCCGGGGACTTAGGTCCATACGCACCTCTAGCTGACCAAACGAATATAAAAATATTATTTAGTTCTTTATATTTGGTGTTTACTAAAGCTTCTGTCCCAGATAACCAACAGCTTTGAATAAATTTATATTATAATAAAAATACTTTAAGTAATTACTAAAACATAAAAATACAATATTATAGATATTGGTTTGAAATCAGTAAGAGTGGGAAGCCATTTAGGGGGGGAAAAACACTTAATGGACTTTGGAGGTTTCATAGTCATCTGACAAACCCAGACAAGATGAGACTGAAGTCCATGTAATAATAATACTACTATTTAGCACCACGTCTTACTACCCGTTCGGGTTATACGCTTTAAGTACTAATTACGTTAATGGATTAGGAATTGAGAAGGTTTAATTTTAGAGGAAGTGAACCCGCATTTGCGTGGAGGGAGAGTGGAAAACCATTTAGGAAAAACCACCCCCAGTTCACCCGACCGAGATTCGAACTTCGATCTCCCCGTCCTCAGAAGTCGAGCTCAACACGACAAGCGCGTTAGCCAACTACGCCACCGAGGTGGGTTGAAGACCGTGTACACGTGTCCAATGATTAAGATGTATTCTTTCTACTTTTTCTCTATTTAAAAAATATTAATACATTCAACAACAAGTATATAAACGACTTATTCCAAGGTATAGTGATGAGGGGGACTTAGATGAAATGCACCCATATTAGCGTGTAGAGTCGATGAGAGAATCAGTGTTATTTCCAGCTCGAAAAAAAACAGTTTCAATGTACCTATCAAAGATTATAATCCCCACAGAACAAATCCAGACAAGAATAAACTGATGCCTTAATTCATGTTCCAATCGGTTAAATTGTACCCATTATAATTGCTACTGATTGGCTGTCAAAAAGTCTCGTGAACAGATAAATCAATAAATATCTTACTTCCCATCCGGACTTTACACATTATATGAATTACGTATAAAGAGGATAGGGATGAAGAAGGTAGAATTTAGAATAAATGTATTCACAATTTCGTGTGTTGAGAGTGGAAAACCATTTAGGAAAATAAAAAACTGGAGTGAACACAAATCAGGGATCTCCACCTCACCATAACCGGCAAACCGGACTAAATGAGCTTGAAATTTAGGGAGAAACTAAGGGAACGCAGGAAAAGAAGGGGTTTTTGCAATTTGAAAAAATATAGAAATCCTTTTTGGTTAAAATAATCAAATATTGCTTCAGTACAAACATAATAGTTTAAGCTTCTTCAACCCTACCTTAGGGGTCGCATGGTCTAAGTCGCTACTCTATTGCATTAGACTAGACTGCTGATGACGGGGAAATCGAGGTTCCAATCTCGGTCGGGTGTACTAAGGGTGGTTTTTACAAAACAGTTTTCCACTCCCCCCCCCCCCCCCCCC